>JAPXFQ010001723.1:0-75676 GCA_028564705.1 Apricaphanius iberus | reverse complement strand
GTTCTGACAGAATGATGGGTTTGTTTCTTCTCTCACTCCTTCCTGCAGGCAGAGACAGGATGAGATGAAATGTATTTATAGTCACAGTTGTGACTTCAGCTGCGTTTCGTTACGCCCCCTTGTGGACAGAGGTTATTTATTCCCCTCTGCTACATTGCAGGTGGCACACAGCTGTTCTTCCCACTGCATGACGTCATCACGCAGCTGGTGATTTCCTTATTGACCTGCTCTGCTCATCATGACACTGTTACAGTTCGTAACCTTTGTGTGTCACTATTCACAGCAGCAGGTCTGTTATCTCAGCCTTCAGGCTGGATGGAGATTATTCTCCTCCATGCTTCATGTACGGAAGGCTGAGTGTGCATTATTTTGTGCGAGCAGGTGCTTCATGTTTGGTGGTCTGGATGGACCCAGTGAGGCATAGACTACATCCTGCTTCGCCTTTAACCCACTAGCGTTAGCCTTAAAGGGCGAAGCCTATACGAAATAGAACGTTGGTTACGTATTGTAACCCCAGATTCTATGAGTATAGGCGCAGCCCTTTAAGCGCTGGGCCTCACTGGTTCCTAAATGGCTGAAGAAAAACTGCTATTTGGGAGCCGATTGCCTGGTCTCACCGTAATTTATACTGGACCAGGGTGGGGCCCACACAGCAGGTGGGCGTGGACTAAAATGCTTCAGTGCTGCCCTGCTCGCGCAAGATGAATACCCACTAGGGATAGCCTTAAAGGGCTGCGCCTATACTCATAGAATCTGGGGTTACAATACGTAACCAACGGTTCACACAGTAGAAGGAGAAAAAATGAGCGGCAGAGGAAAGGGAGGAAAAGGACTCAGGAAAGGAGGCGCTAAGCACCACCGTAAAGTCCTCCGTGATGACATCCAGGGAATCACCAAGCCCGCTATCCACCTTCTGGCTCGCCGCGGGGGAGTGAAGCGCATCTCCGACCTTATCTACGAGGAGACCCGCGGTGTGTTGAAGGTCTTCCTGGAGAACGTGATCCGTTCTCACCGAGCACGCCAAGAGGAAGACCGTCACCGCCATGGATGTGGTTTACGCTCTGAAGAGGCAGGGCCGCACTCTGTACAGCTTTGGAGGTTAAACTGCGCCCCCTGCTGACAACTAAACAACGGCTCTTTTCAGGGCCACACACTTACTGTTTAAGATGCGGATTCCTGTGAAACTGAACAAACATGTAACAAACATACAAAATCCTTAGCTTAATATTGAGGAAGTCATTGAGAGCAGATTTATTTGAATGTTTAAATTGCCAAGAAATGTCAACCTAAATTAGAGTCTGATACTAAAGAAAAGCGTAAAGTACTTTACACGGCTTTAATGTCTCATCCCTTCCAATATAGCTTTTGTAGCATGTACATTCCCTCTCAAAACTAATCCAGATGACACAGAAAAAATGCAACACTACCTAAATGTAAAAAAATTGCATTTCATTTCTCCTTAATGTCCAAAAGGGGATAGGGAGAATGATAAGTTTATATGACGTACCTGTAATTAATAACTATGGTGTCATAAATCTTAACATGACCAATACTAGAGGCACATGTAAAAAAAAAAATAATTACTATAAATTTTAAAATGATACCTACACAAACAGTCAAGTAAGAAATCTCAACGTTATAGAACCCATCTTCTCCATTGTTCTCTATTCTCTAAAACTTGATTTTTTTTTTTACAGATTAAAGTTTTTATATTCATCTTTAAATTGATTATAGTCTGACTGCACTGAATCTTTTCAGGCATATTTTCCGTAATTTTACCCCACAAACTGACACTCCAAAACTGTTCCTTGTCCCTCAAATTATAATTACCTTCTCTTTCCATAAATAATTTTTGTATTCCTAGTGGAAGATAATTATTTTTACTTTTCTATCAAACTTTAGCTGTCCTAAATTTAACCAAATTAATGAAGTTTACTACTAGCATTTTTTAAAAACAATGTTATTTTTATGTTCTCTATCCTTGCTTTTAGTTAATATGTTTAAAGCTTTTTTTGTATGATAACCAATGGTCCTGTATTTGACTTATATGTGTTTCCTTCTGATTTATTATGTGACTTTCTTAATCCATGATCGACACGTTCCTCGGCACTTTCAAACGAAAATGATGTATATGTGGGGTCCAGGTCATTTTACTATCCAAAATTACACATAAGCGCTTAATTTGATCAACTAATTTCAAAGTGATCAAAAATTCATTGGATTATATATAAAATCCTATTTTGGTTAATAAAATCTTTCCTACGTCTTTTCTCTTCTAATTTTAGGGAAGGTTTCATCTTTTCTGACATGACATATACATAGCCTATTTTAAATATGCAAAGAAGATTTATACAAATAATATTATCAACATATTTACATAAATGAAAAATTACTTGTTTTGGGTGTTTTCCATCTTAATTTTTTGATGAGAAAATTAAATTAATGTTCACTAATTATTGGCTTAAAGGAAAACCTGATGATGAATATACTTTTAAATATTGTGATAGTGATTCTCTAAAAAACATGTCTTGCTCATTATAAGTGAAAAAAAATGATGCGGCCATTTTGTGACAAGTATATAGAACAAACGCTGGACTAACTAAAACGGTTTGATGGTTTTGTTACTTCCATTTTTTTCATTCTTCTGGAGGACGGTGGAGGTTTCCCGCCTTTCTTTCTTATCTTTCTGACTGAGCGCAAGATTTGAAAACCACGTGATTTCACTTGTAGTTCCACCTCAGCGGTTCAGCCAATCACAGCTAGGGAACTGAACAGTCGATTTACATGCAGCCTGTATAATAAGAGCTGTTCCCTCTTCAACAGCTCATTGTGAAGTCCCAGAGACATCATGCCTGAACCAGCCAAGTCAGCGCCCAAGAAGGGCTCCAAGAAAGCCGTCACCAAGACCGCCGGTAAAGGAGGCAAGAAGAGGAGAAAGACCAGAAAGGAGAGCTACGCCATCTACGTGTACAAGGTGCTGAAGCAGGTCCACCCTGACACCGGCATCTCCTCCAAGGCCATGAGCATCATGAACTCGTTCGTCAACGACATCTTCGAGCGCATCGCCTCCGAGGCCTCCCGTCTGGCTCACTACAACAAGCGCTCCACCATCACCTCCAGGGAGATCCAGACCGCTGTGCGCCTCCTGCTGCCCGGTGAGCTGGCCAAGCACGCTGTGTCTGAGGGCACCAAGGCTGTCACCAAATACACCAGCTCCAAGTAAACTCCTGCTGCTCAGCTACCACAAACACAACGGCTCTTTTAAGAGCCACCCACCTCATCTGAAGAGCTGATTCTATTGAGTGACATGACTGTTCACATTCGGCATATATAAGACCGGTAACATGATTTACGTATTTGTACCTGCATCTTGAAATGTGTAAACGGGGAAAGGCGTACATTGAGGAACTGCATTTACTAGCGTCATGGCGTAGACACATTTTGAACTGACACTCTAGTCACGTCACGTGATTAATGGTGTCATCCCTAGTTTCTAACGGTAAAGGACTTTTTTTTTTTTTTTTTTTCGCGATTGCAATTTCTGCATTGATGTATATTTCATAAATGTTTAAGGGGCATAAAGGACATTATATCTCTGTAAATTAGAGGGGGAAATTGGACTGCACAAAGAAGCAGAATACGTTTTGACTTTGTAATATGTTTTCTACTGCCCTCAATATAAGCATCTTGTTTCCTGACAATATAATGGACTTTAAACCAAACTGTAAATACCCAATTTCTTTGTACATTTGTACATGATAGCATAGGGGTGCTATATTTTGTCCCTCTACTTAAAGATATCAGCAGTTATTAATCAAGACTAATTTTTTAATTTTTTTAACAAACTATTAGAACACAATCATTCATAAGAACACTGGATGGTTAAAGCTACAAAAACACAAGTTATATACACTTAAAATAGGAGTTAAATTATGGAAAACCATAAAACAAAGATTTGAAAACGATGTTTAGTCTATGTTTTTGGGTGACTGAAATGAATCCTTTTAATTTTCTCATTTATTGAACGAGTCAGTAAAATGATCACGTCTAAGCAGCAAGTCATTGCAATATTTAATGAACTAAATTTGGTGCAATGGAGCTCTGCTCCAGTTTACCTTCTGATGTACACCCTTCAAAAAAACGCTATATTGCTTTTTCCAGGATACATTTATAGTCCTCAATAATCCCTGTGTAGATGTCAGTCTGTCTCCTCTCTGCCTGACGTCAAATGGGAAGTTAGATAAATGGCAGAACTGATCGAAACAATTGATTTTGGGTTTTAGATAAGTAAAATAGGAGGGAAAACCTGAATGTGGATGTTTGATACTGGATTAATACTTTTCTGTGGTTAAGCTAATGATTAAGCATTTCATTTTTTGCTTTTCCTCTGATCTGGGCAAATGTATCTGAAACCCAGTAGATTGTGCTTCCAGCCAGAAACCTGTAAATTATATTTAAATCAACCTGTTCCAGTTAAATGATGCAAAAATAAGAAACTACCGACTATTTTATTTTATTATACAATATTACATAAAATAATCCTTCAGTGAAGTGCTTTCGCTACCATTCTGCAACATAACATTTGGACAATGTTGAAATGTCTTATGGTCTTAATGACTTCATCCTTGGTATCTGTGACAGCAGCTTCCTTTTAAACCCTGTTGGAAGATGCTGGATCCTTCCCAGGGCCTCTTCACACAACTTTTACTCAGTTACATTTACTCAAGTAACTTTTTAGAAAAAACATACTTTTAAGAGTAGCTTTACAACATCAAGCTCATTTCAATTTGAGGTAAAAAAAATAAAACCTTAAGTTGTCAGCGAAATTAATTTTACTTTGTTCCAAAATCTGCCGTATTTGTGTAATATTGAGAAAAAAAGAACTTCTACTGAAATTATATTTGTCATTTTCTTTCCATTTACCTGTTTATGTCTTCATATATTTTTACGTCTGATGAAATTGTCTAAAAAATTAAATCAGATGTGACTCGAGCCGGAGGAGCAAAGTAAAACAACACCACTTTGTCTGGACGGTTTTTTAAAAAAGAAAAAAAAAAAACTAAGTCATGGATGAGAAATCAAACTGGTAACTAAGGGACACCTGAAGCCTCATTCTGTCTACTCCCAGATGGTCGTGTATGAGCACAAGGCCAGTCTTCCAATCCCACAAATGTAAATTCAGTAAGCATTAACCCAATTTTAAATGCTTCTATATTGACGTTATTTCGTATATAAACTCAATATCTGATTCCTTAAACAAAAAGGCTACTAAAACAATATCTGTTTACTGTGGACTCTTTATAAGAAACCACGTTGCCCTTACAGGTGCAGTTAAAATCAAAAGTGGCGGTTCCAAGGTGGTGGAGCAGAGTAAAACAATGGCACTTTGTCTGGATGGCTTTAGATCAACAGGGAAACAATCAATCCTCAGCATGTGGTGATCACATTTCTTTTTTAAATCCAGTTTACAGTCACACTGCAAGTGAACCACTGCTGGGGCAGTGTTTATGGAGGAAGAGGAGATTTTGAATATCAGGCAGCCGATATATGAGTCAGCTGAGCAGAAGTACAGCAGAGTCCAAGTCGGCATCACACCAACTACAGGCTTTTTTCCCAAAGTCCCAGAAAATTTTCAGAAGAAGTCAGTTTCCTTAAATATGCACTTGTGGTTTGTATAGCAACGTTGTATTTGCCTGACTTCTCATAAATCTGTAGTCTGCTATTTGAATATGAAAATATTTAAACTGATCTTTCTTTTTCTTTGTTTTGTTACATGCATGGTTGTGCTTTGGCTTTGAATGTTCTTGGTTTTTTCTTCCTTAAAATTTGCATGCACTTTTTCCATTTAATGCATGTTTTAAGACATTATGACGTTACCGATGCTAAATAGCAAGCTCTTGTGTTTGTTCAGGGAATGTATAAACCTCTGGAGTTATGTGAGTTGTATATATTTAAAATGACCACAATTTTAACATTATCATCTGTTCCTGTTAAGAATGAGTATTTAGGCTTGTTTAACAAAATACTTTTTTAGTCTTAAAGTATTGTTTTGGTCAGGCAATTTTACTTTAGTACTTGGGTACTCTACCCACCGCTGTTCATTTCATTACCTTTACTTTAAAAATTTTAAATCTAAGGAATCCCAGAAGATTGCGTCGAGTCATTGCCTTGCAGTTGCATACATGCACGACGTAGAGATCAGCAATGTGAACGTCATTTCCCTTTAGAAACACACACACACAAAAATCAATAGACAATGACACAGGTTAATAACTCAGAACCCCACACGGTCATGGCAGGTGACCGCTTGTACTGAGCCAGGGTTCTGCTGGAGGTTTCTTCCTGTTAAAGGGGAGTTTTTCCTCTCCACTGTCGCTACATGGTTGCTCAGTATGAGGGATTGCTGAGGAATTGCTGTGGTTGGAGTCTGCATGATCCGGGCACAACCTCACGTCGATGACTTATCGCAATCTGATGGGATTCCCGTACATAGAAAACTTTTAACCTATTGGAATGTCTGTGTAATTGTATTGAAAATACTTTTGTTGTACAGTGCTTTGAGATGACATTTGTTGTGAATTGGCGCTATATAAATAAAAGTGAATTGAGTTGAACAACCAACCTTGGCTACCAAAGAAAAGGAGGACCAGTACGACCCATTACATGTCTCTGGGCAGCTTCCGCCACCATCCTCAGACAAGCATTCCCCATCTGAAATTAATAGCAGAAAGCAGTAGAAAACAGTTTAAGATGCTATTCTTACAATCTTGTGTCGCGTATTTTCTTCGCAGGGCATTAAACTAAGTAACGTGATATACTTACCGTTGATTCCATGGATCGTGCCAAACCCAGGCTCCAAAAGTCTTCCCGAGTTAGGCAGATATTGTCCTCCCTCACTAGGAGCTCTCCTGGAGGACGGTTTTGGTCCAAGACATATTCCACCTAAATGAAAAGAGTATTTCATTTGATTCTGCTTTGATATGATGGAGCAAATAAAAGAGAACCAGAATAAAAGGGCAACTACGAAGCAAGGCTGGCGTTATTTCTCACATCTTAGCAATTTTAAAACCAACGGCTTTGCCTTATTAAGGTTTAACGTGACTGCATAGAAATCCGCCCTCCACCGGACTGAAGAGGGTCCAAGTCTCTCTGCCACTTTACTCCTGGACTGGCACACTGATGATCCCTCTGCCATTCAGGAGTCATGTAGGAGTGGTCCAGGAGAAACTTCCTCTCAGTTAGTGGATCTAGTAATGTGCAAATATGTGACATGACAAAATGTAATTCACTTATAACATAAAATTAACTTTTGATCGTGGATACCTTTTTGCATCTCACCATTTTACCGTTGGATCTGTGGTAGTTCCTCAGCCTGGACACATTTACCTTCTGGCATTTTCCTCCCTTCACTATTGTGGCCACCCCCTTCGGTGTGATGCTGGCCACAGTGTACAGCCCTTGGTGCAGGCAGGACAGCGTATCTCCTTTTTTCAGATCACCTGACAAAAGAACATTGTCACCCGTTTGAACAACAACCTTTCTTACCCGCTTCCTCTTACGTGTGCGGAAGGTCTTCCTCTGGGTGGCCCGTGCTTACTCAATGTTGCGTAGAACCTTTGACATATATAGAAGGATAAAAAGTGTTAGATACATTAAAAAGTGAGAATTGTAGGAAAACATTCTCCATTTTTTCTTCAATGAATCTCCTCTCCCATCATTCAGCTCCCTGGAAATACAGACTTCTTCATTGAAAACGGTCATCTCTTCAACTCTTGAGTCGATGTCCTCTTCTGGGTCGGCAACCTCAAAGCTGTCATCCATTGTTTTCTATAATAGATAATTAGGCGCAACTGATTTCACAGGACAAATCAGTTCCCTCGACCTGTTTCTGGGAGTGGTCCAATCAAATAATACTCAGCACCTTTCAAGGTTCTTTTACTTGCAGGTTAAAGAACTCAGGAAAGGAACATTAATGCAGCACACAAGCTTGTTTTTGGCATGGAAAGTAAATGGGTGAAGAGGCTTAATGGGATGTATTGCTGGGGTCACTGTTTTGGTTGGGACATTGGTATGGCAGCGATGACAACATCTGACCTGATATAAAAGAATATGAATTCAACAATATTTCTAGGATTATGTAAATTCAGAAGATGTGAATGGATAACAATAAAAGAAAAAGAAAAACTAATGTAGAAAAGTAAGTCTGTAAGTAAAACAGATTCATGCAGGAGTATAAATACATTTTCACAACCAATTTTATATGGAGGCTCAGATTCAAGTTTGCACATGGGCGGTACAGATCGGGTTTCCGGTGTAGTTCGGGTAGTGACACGTCCCCTGGCCGAAAAAATAATGAATCGAAGTCAATGGAAGTTATTTTCTGGTCCGCCTAGTCTTACGTCCTGAATCACACATATGTTGTACTTCGGTTTAAATGATAACTAATGATGTATATTTAGATTGTGTTTGTCAAGTGATTTGGGATTTATTTGATTGTAAAAATTCGCAAACAAAATGCCTACAAATATGAAGGCAGAAGTCGCATGTATGACGTCATGCAGTTAACACGACCTAGCACTAGCCATAGCACGTAAAACACTCACAGTGACTTTGTAGAGCTTCTCCTCCATGCTGGCGCTCACTCCAGTGACTGCTTTACCCCAACATAGCTGCTACTTTCCACATAGTCATATTCAAAAAGGTTTTCTCCGTATTTAATGCTCCTTTCTTGGTCCTGGAGGCTACGGCCTTCGCTCTCCTTCTTCTTCTATTGTTATTGTCCGCTAAACGTTTTTACACAACGTTCGATCCACTGCCCGTTTCAAACTGGATCAGAAAATATCTTTTATCGCTCCATTGACTCTCATTCATGTTGTTGGCAGCTGGAGGAAGTGAATATAAGTACTGCTGAACGGCTCAGACTGGCTCCAAACTCCTCAGGGTGAATAAGAAAACATAAAATTAGCTAAAAAATAAAGACCACGTTGAAAAACACCCTGATTGGGGTTGACAATTTTCCTCATGTTGTTGAAATGAAAAATTTAAAGCAAGAATTTGAAGCAGAACACGAAAAAAACAGGAAGGTTCGATGGAACAAATAAAACCAGTTTTGTTTAAAATGTAACACAAAGAGCGAATATTCTCATTATCATAGATGCATGTGTTTATTCACTATCCACGTCTCCAGAAACGTGTGTGTGTGGTGTCTTCTTTAAAAGACATTTGCCTATAAAACACATGCAGGCTGACCTGGATGGCATCTGCCTGGCCTGAATTTGCCTTCTGTGTGGTCGAGTTTTACATAGAATATCCCCAGAAGTAAAATTTGTTTTAAATCAAAGCTCATTTCATTATAAAGATAATCTGTTCCTCTTCCAGTGTTTATAGAGAGGATAATGTTGTTCGTGTTTCGCTCAAGTCAGCTACTTATCAATTATATTTAGCACAGGTTAATAACTGATACTTTTGACACAATTTTGTTGAGAGCTCATACCTTCATTTGTAATTGCATCATATTAATTAAAAGTTTCTTGGTACATTATTATTTTCAGCCAACATTATTAAGAGCCATAATGGAAGGCTTTAGGTTTATTTCCAATTGCTTTTTATTTCCAAATAAAACACACTACTGACTTTTACTTAAGAGCTCAGCGCTTATCAGCTTGTTGGAAAAAGGACTAACCTGTGTTTGTTCTGGGAAACTACTTGATATGCCAGTCGTGTTTATGTTTGTTTTTAATGAGAAGAATTTGTTTGTGTGGCCTAAAACTTTGCAAATCTACCCAGAGTTTTTTAAACATCATTTATCTTCTTTTAGCCATGGCAACAAGGTTTCCATGTACAACAGACAACACCCTCCTATCGCACGAAAAGTCCGAACACTTTTCAGAGACTCTCAGGACTTTCTACTGCCATCCTTGGAGCATCATAGTCATGGAGAGGATCTTGTTGGGAGTCTTGTTTCTCTCAGGTCAGTGAATTCATTTTTCCATCTGGTTTTATCAAAAGCTGTTTAACAAAGCAACAATGAAGGATGACAATTAATAAATTACTATTTATCTTCCAGAGTGGGTCATCCTCTCCTCCTGCCTCCCTCGTCAGTACCACTTTGTTAAACAGTCTCTGAATTGGACTGAAGCTCAGACGTACTGCAGACAGACCCACACAGACCTGGCCACCATACTAAGCACTGAAGAACAGAACCAACTCATTAAGACCCTTTCTTCTGCTGGTTACAGCTCTGACCTCTGGATTGGTCTGTTTAGTGAAATCGACTGGAAATGGTCTGATGGCTTCACAGGGAGCGGTGCTGACTACAGACACTGGAGCATTTATTATAACGAACCTAGTTTTCGTTACTCTGACGAGTTATGTGTCATGTTTGCATACTACGGGTATTGGTTTGATGTTATATGCTCAGGGAATCGCGACTTTGTGTGTTACAAAGGTCAAAGATTTAAATTTCACACCTCATTCTTTTAGCATTGTTGTGAAATGTAAAAATTCTACTTACCTTTGTCCTCCACTGTCATCACCTACAGGCACGCAGATGAATCCTGAGTTTGTTTATGTGAATCGACAAATGAACTGGTCCAGTGCTCAGAAGTACTGCAGAGAGAACTACGTAGACCTGGCTACCATAAAAAGTGACGCAGATTACCAGAATGTCAAGAGTCTGGTCCCAACTAATTATCATCCATGGATCGGTCTTTATAGAGATCCAAATCTTCACTGGTCTGATGGGAGCAGCATTCCCTTTACCAGCTGGGATCCCGTTGTAAATCCTATTGGTTCCATGACCGTCATATGTGGTGTTACATCTTCTGGGAGATCAGGAACATGGAAGTTTTTACCCTGTGAAAGAAGATTACCATTTGTCTGTTATGGTCCTCCTGGTGAGTGTGTTATGGAATCTCTTTCTCTCTCTTATTCAGTTACCAATGGTTTGCAAGTTATTTCTTTTTGCAGTTTGAGTCCAGTATTTTTAGTGACAGGATAGTTTGTTCCAGGTGGAGTTACAACACATCTTAACCAGGCTAAGACCATAATGTTTCTTACAATGAAATGATAAAGAAGTGCATTGTGTCCTTATATTTCCTCCACTACTGACTGGACATATACAGCAACAATGTGTTTGAAACGTCTTGGGCATTAGGTTTACATTTGAAGTTAATAGAGAAGCAAGCTGATGCGCATCAGGCAGTCCCACATCACATCAGAAAAGGATTTGCGTCGCGAAAACACATTTCTGCCCCATACATGTCACCAACGTTTTGGCTTCTGCCGCTGAAGTTGAAAATGGGAACTACAAAAGCCTCCCTGGAGGAATTGTTGGTCATAATACGACCTAGGACAATGACTCCACCAGAGCACGCCCCATGCCCCTCACATATATAAATTATTCACTTTTACTAACGTCTTTACTTACTCTTTTCACTTTACCAGCCACTTATCAGGTGGGATTGAGTGTCTGTAGTTGCTGTCTTGGTGGGCGATGCTTGGACCCACACGGGACAACAGCTTCTCAAACTGGGTGGGTAGACCGAGTTCTCCAACGCTGCAAGGGGCCGGGGCTCTCACTTTGAGCTGGGCCTTGTCACGGGGTGATCTACTGGTGAGCACCTGGTGGTCGAGCTTTCACTCCCTGTGTGTGTAGAAGCTACAGGAACCCCCCTCCATGTGGGTCTACCGCGTGCAGAGAGGAACGGTATGCCCAGGTGCAATGTATGATGGGTAGCTGGGAGCCTTGGGGTGCTAATTCCCTGCATCATGTGGTTTTGGAGGAGCGTTGGCTGGAAAAAGATGTATTTGGAAGAAAACTCTAATAACATGCATAGCACATACTGCTTTGCTTACTGTGCACAAGAAAATGTAAAGATGAATCCCAAATATAGACTGACAACAGGTTTCAGGTGCTGGTTGTTATCAGAGACAACTGATATTTATCCCTTGGGAAACTTCTTAAGCCTAGTTTATGCTTCTCTGACTGCACTCAGACGCAGACGTATTGACGGAGACGTTTTTCGTTTATGGTTCTCCCCCTTTTTTTTCTCTCCAGTCTCCATTGTTATTTCAGCGTTGCTCGAATAGGACAGCAGGGGGTGCTAACTTTTCATGGCGTCTCTGCCTACTATTACAGCGTCGTTTCAGTTTTTTTTCTAGGCTTGTGAACGCTTTCCTCCCTCAAGGAGTAATGGACGACAGAAAGTAAGTTTTTATTAAGCTGTAAAGCTTTTTACTAGAAGTGCAGCTCATACAATACTATAAAAACACATGGAAACAAACAGAGCAGCCTTTTTGTTGTTTTCCTACACCTCCTTGTGTTCAAAATCGCCAAAAGAACAAATTAGATCAATTATCCTTTCAATATACAGCACGTAGTGCCCAAACGTTGCATTAACTGCTGATTACAGTGACAATAGAGCCCCGTTTTGGTGAAGCGATCTCTGGCTGTTGCTGAGTTGACCAATCACAGGCAAAAAATAGGGCTCTACTCTGTATGTCCTTGTGTAGGTGGAGAGCCCTTGTCTCAATTGATAACGGCGCTGCGTCAATCCATCTCTGTCAAAACGGAGAAGAATAAACTGGCCTTTTTTATGATGGGAAATTGGGATTGGAATATCACAAATCAGAATCTCTAATGTTAAACTTACAAACATGTCAATGTATTTTATACTGCTTTATGATAATCTGCTAGTAAAATGTAGACTCAAGCTATGTATTTCTTATTTCATATCAGTAAAAAAACAGGTCGTAAAGATCAGAATTCAAACAGACGAATCAGTGGATCTGAACGATGCTGTGGTGAGAGGACTCATCCTGGCACAGGTAAATTTTATTTGAAAACTGTTTTACTGTACGAATGATTACATCTAGAACAAAATAAAATCTGATCTGAATTTTTTTTTTTGTCTCACAGCTCCAGAACAGACTGCAGGACACCAGAGTGAGTGGAGTTACCCTGAAGTGGAGAGAACAATCTGATGGAAACGTCTTTAAAAAGGAAAAGAAAGCAAACAAAGGAATCCTGGATGCTTTATTTTAGGCTAAAATCTATTACTTAACTGTGTGAAAAATCTGAAGACGACGTGAACGCAAGTATGGAAGTTTGAGTCTGTTAAATATTGTGGTGGAGGTTATAAATAAATAAAAATGATTTTTCTGGTGATTTTTGTTTTATTTAATTTTTTCTGGATTGTTTATTATAATCAGTAACATCTGGACACATAGAGATTTGAGAGTTTTTCCGAACAGGTTCTACGGCCAGAGCTTTCCCCCCCCCCTTTTCCTTCAATTTGCCATGTGTGTGTCTGTGTGTGAGTGAATGAGGCATTTTCTTTTATAGAAGATCATTGCTAGCTGTACTGCCACTGAATGCATCACCATCAGAGCAGTCATGCGTATTTGATCCAGATATTGCTGTAAAGTAAAATATGTTCTAAAGTCAATGGGCTAAGATTTTTTTTTTTATACATTCTTGAATCCTCAAATCAGCAGTGTAAAAGTCTCTGGCTGCTCTCAATTCCACAGAGTTTATATTCTGGCATATTTTTATGTTGTGACCAGAGATAAATGGAGTACCCAGAACTGTACTCAAGTAAAAGTAGCACTAATGCAAAGGCATTAAGTTGCCATCAAATAATTTATTCAAGTGTAAAAATACGCAAAACGGCTGCTGAGTAACTGATTGGATCGGTTCCGTTGGCACTAATCATTTAAAACGTATTTCACCAAACAGACACAACTATGTGCAAATTCTGTACAATTAAATAATTTTAACACAAACATCATTGCAAAATACATTTAAACCAGCACTGTAAACCCAATAAAGTTAGCAGAGCTAAAAGAACAAACCAACAAATTCAGGTTATCAGTTGCAATCAGTAGAAATATTTTAAGTTTGTATTCAATTTATTTTCAATCTTTTTTTACATTAATTAAAACTGGCTGTTAGCTCAAAAGAAGAATTGTCAGTACATGTCATGTTTGGTAGTTTGTAAAGGACCCAAAGGTCTTTAATATGGAAATAAAAAAAACTTAGCGGTAGCAGCAGACTTGGGAGGTGACATAGGAAGATTAATACATAAAGACTAGAGCAAAGAAACAGAAGGAACCAGACTGAAACTAGCAGAGAGAGAGAGAGAGACTTGAACAATTTAAAGAAAAACAGATGCAGGTGAGAGGGAGACAGCGGGTGGAGGCAATCAGTAACTGGGCAGGGAGGCAGACCGGTAGAGGGAATTGAAAGGAATAAACAGGAGAGGAAATAGATAATAAGTACGGACTAGAAACTAACTAAAGACACGATATCTAAAGAGGAACCTAAGAAAAGCTCCAAATAACACACTAGTGAACAGAAGGGAGAAAACAGAAAAAATAAATAAATTCTAAATAAGAAAACATTCAAATAGGAGAAATTAAGTAATACAGAACTAACAAGGAAACACTGAATTGAAATTGAAATCAGTCAAACACAGTAAAAAGTGACAAGAAAAAAAATAGCTAAACAAAAGAAGTGTGAAAGATATGGAAGGAAGGGCCATAATCAATAACACTAGCATCTGAAAAATAACAGAAGTAACCCCCAAGAAAATTATTTAATTGCTTACTTTCCCTCTGGGATCACTAAAGTAATTTTTTATTTGATTTAAAATAAACTAGAACAGTATTTTTCAACCTTTTTTGAGCCAAGGTACTTTTTTTTCATTGATAAAAATCAAAAGGCACACAAACACTAAGCTTAAGCCTATTATGTATGACTATAGTGACTAAAAGCCCCACAACAACCAAACAACATGTAAACCCAGTGATCGATATACAAGATACATTTAGTTATGGCTCCTATAGTAATTAGTAATTGTGCTCTGTATTCTTGAAATTAATCTTACGTTTATGTTTCTTGTCCAAGAATACGGTGTGTTTTGTCTAGTTCTTCTGTAGATAAGTAATTCGTTTTGTACTCTTTTGGAGGTAAATAAATTCACGAAACAAAAATATGAGGAGCCGCTTGACAGCGGAAAGAGTCGGTTGTTTTTAATGAGATGAGCCGTATGAGCCGGCTCTCCATTACGAGTCTAAATTCCCATCACTATGCTGCTTATTTACGCTTCCCATGATGCTCCGCGCCTCCTGTTGCCAGGTTACGGTCCAATCCCTAGTAGCTTCTCTGAACAGCAGCATTTTGCAGAAGCTAAGCCGTTTCATTCCGTAGTCAGGCGGTTATCTTCCCTTTAAACAGCAAAAAGTGAGTTTTAGCTCCATGCTGCGTTTCGGTGCGGTTACTTTGCGGGTTGAGCTGTTTGAAAGCCGCTAGCAGTGGCTTGCTCCCCGTCTAAAGCTAACCAGTCCACCTTCAGTACTTCAGTTAGAACCGGAGCTGGAGCTGCTTTGACCCAAAAACCACCCGAACTTTCTCCTGTTACCGTGTCCAATGGAGCGAACTGACCGGGGAAAGGACCCCCAGCTGCTCAAGAACCAGCCATACGACGAGAGCCTGGAGGTGGAGGACGGAGAGGAGGTACCGAGCGTCTCGAGCCCGACTCCCCGAGGACACAGACAGGTATCCGCTCACTGCCCGCCGAGCTGAAGGCTGCATTGATCATTTTCTGTCTGGAGAAATATGTAAAAAATAGGAAATTAGGTTAAAAAAAGTTTGAGATTCCAGAATAAACAATAAATAAAAATCAACATTAATTGGTAAAAATGATATTCCAGTCAACATATTAAGTTTTTAATAATCAGATTAACGGAAAGTTACTAAAGACATCAAAATATGGGCATTATACGGTTTTCCCCTCTTGGGTTCAGGTTCTGGTCCAGAAGCCTAATGAACTCAGGCTTTAACGGGTTCCAGCCAGGGGCGGAAATCCCATTTCAATTTTGGGGGGGACAATAAACAGTAAAATTTCAGAGAGTAATTTTTGGGGGGGCCATGAAAAAAAAATGCTCTCTCCTGCTTCTTTGCATCTGGTTTTGCATAGTTTGCCTTCAGCATGTTAAATAATGCTGAAGGCATAAATTGATGCCTTTATGACCACATTCAACCACATTCACATTCAACATTCAACAACATTCAACAAAATGTCTTAATTTCCACAACAGTCAAAGTAGATTTACAAAAATGTAAGCATGAAGAAGTTCCAACATTATTACAGAAACACTTTCAAGGCTAATAACATCAAACTACTTCAAAAATCAAGTCAAGTATCAAAATGACTGAAATCTCTTTAATAAATCATAGAAATTTTTGTAGGCTATTAGAGAATAACTCTGTAATATTTAATAACTTTATCTAAGTCCTACTGAACGAAAAGATACACAAAATCTAAAAATATATTCTTGAAATATTTGTTTCATTTTAATAATTAAAAATAAAAAACGTTTACTTTACAAATACACTAAACATATACATACTCTATAGTTTATCTTTGAATTTAATCGATCTCTCACTTTTTCTCAGTTTTCATAGTGTTTTTGGGTCTGTGTGGCCAATGGGATCTTCGGCTCTATGTTTTACACAGAGAGCTTTGAGCAACGTGCCTCCACCACACATTTGTTGCAACCAGTTCATCCCTAAGCTACACCTGCACTATTGTAAACAACTGCAGAGCCTGGGGAAGACGTGATAAGAGCGGTTAAACGCTGTGGTATTCCATACATCGGACCAGTTAGTTTTGATTCTTACCCATATTCATCTGCTAAAAGGATGAAACGCGGACATTTTCATCGATCTGTAAATGCTCCGCAGATTCCAGGGGCAGACCGTGAAAGCGTACGTGTCCGGGAAAAGGAACTTTTGGTCACCTTAGTGAATGGAAAAATAATAGTGGAATAACCCTGGAATGACCAGTGAACATGAAGTGAAAACTTATTTTTACTGTGGTGGTGGTCTGTCATAAAGGGATCTCCGACCGGTGATCAAAGTCTAAAGATATCGCCCAGTAATCGGTGTCTATGTTCGACATAATATGACCACATTTGACATACATATTTAAGTTTGTAGAACCAGCATATGATAATTAAATGACTTACTGCTGGAAACCGCTGGCTTTTGATTCCCGCCTCCTGTAAGCCTGCGGGCTGCTGTGAAGCTGTTAGCGGGGGAGAGCCGGCAGCCCCGCCCGTTGGAAACAGCGTGTGTGGACCGACCGTACCAACTTGAGGAATAAGGGGGGTGGACTATAATTTCTCAACAATTAAAAAGGAAATTAAAAAGGAAAAAGGCCCAGCAAAGGCTGTACTTTCTGCGTCAGCTCAGGAAGTTCAACCTGCCCCAGGAGCTGCTGATCATCTTCTACACAGCAATAGTCCAGTCTGTCCTGACCTCATCCATCTCTGTCTGGTTCGGATCCGTCACCAGGCAAGACAAGGACAGACTGCAGAGAACAGTCAGGACTGCAGAGAGGATCATAGGAACCGATCTTCCCTCCATTCAGGACCTATTCCGGGCCAGGGTCAGGAAGCGGGCCAGGAAAATCACCTCTGACCCCTCACACCCTGGCCACAATCTGTTTAGGCTCCTCCCCTCAGGTCGGCGTTACAGAGCGTTGTACGCCAAAACCACCCGACACAAAAACAGTTTTTTCCCCCAGGCTGTCGCTCTGACGAACTCTGTCTAGTCACAGTGTGTGAGTGCACTCACATAACAATAAACTATAACTCTGCACTTCTGTACATACTCACTGTAAAATAACCCCGGCTTGGTGTATATATTATCCTTTATTATTTACGATCTGATATTTATGGTATTTTTACTTATTTTTGTTCTTATTTTTCTTTTTTTCTTTTTTTATTTCACTTATTCAAGTTCTGTACTGGAGAAAAAAGTTTGCCGGAGTCAAATTCCTTGTATGTGACATACTTGGCCAATAAACTGATTCTGATTCTGATTAAAAACACATTGTTTTGTATTTGCAGACTAACTTTTTTGTTGTGGTTTTAGAAGACGATACAGTTTGACTGATAGCATGTATGTGTTTACAATAACTTCTTCTGTGGGGGGGACAACTTTGTGTGAGGGGGGGACGTGTCCCCCCCGTTCCCCCTGGGATCTCCGCCTATGGTTCCAGCCTTCCAGCTCTGGTTTAAATGCAGCCCAGAGTTGGACGGAAATGAATCCAATGAGCCTTTAGCTGAGTCTCAACTTGAATTTTGACCTCCTCCAGCTGAGGTTCTGATGTTTCCACATCCCATCATTTCTGTGGAGGAAGTCTGAATCGGGCTTTTTTTACTCAGCTGGTCCTCAGGGGTCAGAGGTCAGATTGCCTCCTTGTGACCTCCATGTTGTCCTCTTGTCGCAGCCGGAGTGGAGCAGCAACAGGAAGCTTCTCGGCATCATGCCGGCCTCTGGCAGCAGGAAGCGGCTGGATGAGGAACCCGGAGCTGTGAGGGCCAGAGAGCCAGCGGTACTGCAGCCAGGGCCTGGTCCGGCCCGGATGGGGGAGGAAGAGGAGGAGGAGGAAGACTCTGAGGAGGACGACGACTCTGATGACGACGACGATGATGATGAGACCACTGAGGGTCTGGAGGGAGCGTACGACCCTGCGGACTACGCCAACCTGCCGGTTACCACGGAGACCCGAGAGCTGTTCCAGTACATCACCCGGTGAGGACACGCACACACACACACCTGATTGGTTCTGATCCAGATTTCAGGTGTTCTCTATTCTGGATGGGATCCATCAGGTTCTGTAGACATGAGGAGGTTCCTGCTGTCCAGAGTCAGTCCTCCAGAGTTCTACTGGGAGAAACAGCTGGGTCATTAGCGACCAGAACCTAGTGTCAGATGTTCTGATCCAGAGTCCATCTCCTCTCTCTCTCACTCTCTTCAGCTACACTCCCCAGCACCAAGAACTTGACCTCTGCCTCAAGCCGTTCATCCCAGACTTCATCCCAGCTGTAGGAGACATCGACGCATTCCTCAAGGTACGAGCCGGGCCGAAACCGGGTCTGCTGGTACCAGATGCTCGGATGGTCCAACAGACATGGTTCTGACTAGGGCTGCCACAAACCATTATTTTGATTATCAACTAAATCACTGATTATTTTGCAGATTAGTCGACTAATCGGATCACATGTAAATTCTGGCTGCAGCAGCTGGTCCAATATAAGCAAGTTAACTCTGTTATGTAGTATTTAAAATACTGACTATAAATATGATAACTGCTTTAACATTCATGAACTAATTCTAAAAAACATTAGTTACAGTAGACAGGCGACATGTGCTAATGATAATGACCATCATCACTGTTAATGTTCCTGCTCTAAAGGGATTTAACAGTATCTTCAGTCAGAAACTTGATAAATAACTAATTCCTGACCGCAGCCATTTAAAACCTAAAGACAGTCTAAAAAAAAGTAATTTATTTCTAATCTAATTATAAAAATAATAAGCTGCAGTTTTCCTGGTTTGTGACACCTGCATCGTTCTACTATTGATGGTAATGTTAGCGGCTAACAAGCCAATTAGCCTATAGAGACGACCATCCCTCTTCGTCGTGAGCCACATCCTTTTAAGATGCTGGAGCATCATCGCCGTACTGTAATAGAAAGCAGGTTCTACCTTGTGAATTTGACATTCCCCACGCTTCTCTTTATAGTTGATAAAACTGTCCCAGAACTTTCGAGCCCTGTTGTCTGTGTAGGTACCAGATCGGCTCGGGCCCTGCACCTACTAATGACAAAGCATCACATGATTGGCTGGACATTAGAAGTTAAGTGTGTGTTTTTTTTGAATGACTTAATTGAACAAATAGTAAGCATACAAAACACTAACTAATCAAGTATATAGAGGAATTCAATACAAAGAGCCAGGGATGTTATTTAAATAACCAAAATAAATAAATATATATATATATATATATATATATATATATATATATATATATACATGCAAAATGTACGTATCTGAATTCTTTTGACAGCCTTTTTCTTGATAGCCTGATATTGATTTGATGTATAGTTAAATGTCTCATCTTTTTGGGATTCTCTAAAAAAAATAAACAGAAGAAAACATTTTTACATCATAGGAAAATCCATCAAAAATACGGTAAATAGCATCCTGCCAAACTCCGTACAAAGCCCGTGTGTGAAAAGAGCAGTACCAGAAAAATGTTCTGTTTTCTCAATGTCCCCACAGGATCTGTTATTAACATTTATTTGTCTCTCTTAAAGTTAACCAGGTAGCGCTTGCAAGGTAGTTTGTCCGAGTTAAGTTGCCGTACTGTGACGTTTTTGGCAGTCGCAGGCCCCCAGAGCCAATCGGGTTACTACGTCGGGTCACCACGATAACGCTGTTCGAGCTTTTCCGGTGACGCCACGGCTGACCCGGATTGTCACAACTGCGGACGTGCGTCGGGGGTGGAAGGGCAGACAAAGCAGTGGAAGGTACAGCCACCGTTTTAAGAAGAAAAATAAAGCTGATTACTACATTTGTCATCCACGTCGTCGTGATGAATCTTTGCAGAATCAGTTCTGACCCAAGTACCACGCACTGCTGGACCATCCCGAACCGGACTCTGGGGTGGTCCTCCTAGATCAGGGTTAGAAAAATTGTGGGTATTAAGTATTAATAAATATCTGTCTAATCAAGTTGTTCTTAAAGTTCATCAAGTACTTCTTAAAATTAAATAATTTAAAAATACTTTTCATAATAATTAGATTCGGGACTATTCAAATAAATACTGATATGACTTATAAAACAGTGTTTTGGTGCACATAATTGAACTTAAAGGTTCTAATTATGTGGTTCCCTGTGGTTTAGAGGCCACATAAATGGCTAGCAGGCCTTTAGTTTGACAGGTGTGTCTGATGGTTCTGACATCACTTCCTTCTCTGGTCCCGTTCAGAGGAGGTTTGGTTCCTTTACGTTCTGGTACCAGATCCCCTTTAGCGCTTCCTGATAAGTCCTCCCGGTTTTGCTTGGTTCCGTCTTTACCGGGTCACTCTAAAGTGAAGCATGTGGTGCTTTCAGGTTCCGAGGCCCGATGGGAAAGCAGACAACCTGGGGATGCTGGTTCTGGACGAGCCCAGTGTGAAACAGTCTGACCCAACGGTTCTGTCCCTGTGGCTGTCAGAGGAGACCAAGCAGCACGGAACCACAGAGGTACACACACTCATGCTAACTGTCCGGTACCAGCACAACCCACCAAACCGACCCCTCTCCCTCCGCCCCGCAGCAGAAGAAGGTGACGAGTGTGGCGAGCCCTCAGACCGACCCCCGGGCCGTGGAGCGCTGGGTGGACGGCGTCGCCGCCCTGCACCGCTCCAAGCCGCCGGCCGGCGTGCGCTACGGCGGGATCGTGCCAGACATCGACGGCCTCATGCAGGAGTGGCCCCCCGAGGTGGAGGAGCTGCTGGGGGGCCTGCAGCCGCCCCCCGCCCGCCTGGCCTGCAGCCTGCAGCAGTACGTGGACATCATATGCAGCCTGCTGGACGTCCCCGTCTACAAGAGCAGGGTCCAGAGTCTGCATCTGCTCTTCAGCCTCTACCTGGAGTTCAGAGACTCTCAGCACTTCACCAGCAGACAGTAGTAGGGGGTCAGAGGTCAGGGAGCAGAACCTTAGCTTGGTTCTGCTGTGAGATCAAGGTGGGAGCAGCAGAACGGTTCAGAGTCCAGGTTGATGAAAATGTTGAATCTGTGAGGGGGAAAAAAAATGGATTGGAAATATTAAAGACCAAAAAGTTGATCCGATTATTGAACAGAATAAACGAATCTGAGACCTGCTGGTAGACCTCACCTGGTGTGTTGTCACCATGACGATGGTGGGGATTATCAGAACCTCTCCCTGGTCCAGATATGAACAGGCTGTCTAAAACAGCAGCAGAGAGAGGATAAGGATCTTCAGAGCGGTCGCAGAACCTGGCTGGCTCATAGATCCTGGGGAGGTAATCAGTGGTAGCGGAGTCCTTACTGCATTTATATCAAACTGTATATAATATATTTACATAAATCTAAAAGCTTTCAGATCTGAAGGGTGAATCACAATAGTCACATTTTATTGCTAGTTATTACATTGGAATGAATAACAAACCATTAGTAATCAGACTAATATAACAAATTTGATAAATGAAAAAAATCTGAAATCTAAGGACTTGAAGAGGAGTTGGACTGAATATTAACTGAAATAATATTTTATTGAATAAATATTTTATCCAATCATCTGCGTCTCTTATTTCTTCACATCCTCCTTCCTGGAACCGGTGTGACTGGAGGTTGGTGAACATCGATGGTGCTCTGTTCCTCAGAGTGCTGCATATTGATGCTCATTCTCACGCTTGATCTCAGGTTTAAGATCTGGGTTAGAGGTCGGCAGCCGGGAATGGTTCTGCTGTAGAACCTCAGCTGCTTAAGGAAGATTCGGAGCTCAACTCTTAAATGTTTCGCACAAGCAGAATTCTAAGTGGAACTGGTGAGACCGCCCAGCAGGTACAGAAAGCCATAATTCAACTCAAAAAGATACAAAACTCATACTTATGCTTGTAAAAATCAGAACTAAATATGTTTATTTCAACTGAATAAATCAATATCTGAACTACTTTCTCCAAACATGGCTATAAATACGACTGGTTTGCAGCCAAGTTGAATAAATGTCAGGGTCTTAATTTAGTGAGACACAACAGCCATTTGTATTATTTAATAAGTAATTGAGACCTTTTTTTTTTAGATACTTTGAAGTTTTATTCAAATAATTAACAATTTTGGCTGATTTCTGTCTCTGTCAGCGTAGAGGTAACATCACCTAGAACCGGTTTTAAGGAGGAAAACTAAAACAATCTGTAGTGGATTAGACAGAATAAAGGACCAGTCATATATCTATACATGGTAAATATATATAGGAGGCAGACTCCAGAACCGGTCCATGAGAATATCAGTCTATAGAAAGAGACCGAAATGTTCTCCTCAAAACAATAATCTCTCCCCGTAGAACCAGGGTTCTTCCTCCTGGAGGCGTCACAACCATAGACATATGTAAATGTGGGTAATAGGGTTATATACGTTTATGGCCACAGAACCCAAACCGCCTCCTTTTCCCACAATGCACCTCACTGACACTGACGGGGGCTGACATGGCGGCGGACGGCTGCATCTTCCACAGGACCCTGACCCGGTCTAGACCCACTCCGAACCAGGTCAGAACCCAGGGTTTGTTGTTTTCTCTCCGGGACCGCCTTGCTGAGCTGACCGGGAACAGGAGCGGCGGTTAGCGGCCTCCATCCACTCCTCCCTCCTCTGTGGTCGGATCCTCTACCGGACTCCATTCACAACCAGCAGCTTTTAGGAGGTCCCGTTCATTAATGTCAGCAGCTGTTCTGAGGAGTTCTGTTTGATCCAGGTTCTGATGAAAAACGCCCTGGACATCAGTTCGGCCGTTTGATGACAGCTGGCTATTAGCTTGAATTTGTGCGATTATGGTGGTTTTAACCCGGTTGATAAATTACAGTTTAGGCAGCTGATGGAGGTTAATGTGGCAGGTCCAGTAAGGACCAGAACCGAAGCTGACAGCATAGTGGTTGGTTTCGGTTTAATATTGATCAGATTAAACAGCGAACCAATACAATAAAGAGCCCTGGGCTGGATTAAGCCTCTGACACTGTTGACCACAAAATACTACTGGAACGACTAGAGAGCTAGGTCGCACTCTCTGGTACAGTACTTGGTTTGTTTGAGTCCTACCTGAAAAAAAAGGGATTTCTTTTCAAAATCACATGAGGGGTTCCCCAAGGTTCCATCCTGGGGCCTCTTCTATTTAATGTCTGCATGGTCCCACTAGCCCAGATTATACCAACCACACCAAGTGACTATATACCGATCCAAGCACTAAGTAAATGCATTGAGCAAATCAATAGCTGGATGTCCCATAATTTTCTCCACCTCAACAGAAACAAAACGGAAGTAATTATCTCTGGACCTAAAGAAGAACAATCAACACTAGAAACTACTGATCAGGCCCGTAATCTAGGTCTAATAATGGACTCAGACCTGAACCGCCAGGGTCACATTAAGGCAATAACAAGGTCAGCCTTCTATCACCTGAATAACATTTCTAGGATTAAAGGACTGATGTCACAGAAGGACCTTGAAAAACTGATCCACGCGTTCATCTTTAGTCTGATTGATCACTGCAACAGCGTCCTCGCAGGTCTACCTAAAAAGTCAATCAGACAACTGCAGCTGATCCAGAACACTGCTGCTCACATCCTCACTAGAACCAGGAAATTAGAGCACATCAAACCAGTTCTAACGTCCTTACACTGGCTCCCTGTAGCTCAGAGAATAGACTCTAAAATACTCCTACTAGTTTATAAATCATTAAATGGTTTAGCTCCCGCTGACACTACACCAACCCAGTAGACCACTCAGGTCCTCCAACTGTAGTTTACTAAACATCCCTAGAATCAGAACCAAACATGGAGAAGCAGCTTTCAGTTTCTTTGCCCCACAAATCTGGAACAAACTTCCTGATGACTGCAAAGCTGCTGAATCGTTAAGCTCTTTTGAACCAAAGATTAAAACCCTTGTGTTTAGAGCTGCCTCTAGAGTTTAGAGTAATGTTCTAATATAATCTTAATTGCTGTTTTTACACTTAATTATGCTTCCCATGTTTTTATGCGCTTATATTTTTTAGATATATTTATTTACATAATTTTTGTACACTTTTCCTAAACTGTTGTTTTCAATCATATACTTTTTTTTCTCTATCAACAAATCATATAAAGCACCTTTTATCACCTTGTTGTTAAAAGGGTGCCCTGCCTAACTAACATTTGAACTGGTTAATTCTGGTTGGTTCTGACCCTGTTCTGGCCAGCTGGAAGGTTCTTTCCCGTGATCAGACTAGAGTAACCTAGACTGACTCCCTGAAGGGTCCAAACTGATGTGAAACCTTCTGAGGTCGATGGTTCTGTTTGGTACCAAACAGCATCAACTAGAAAAGTTGACATGATGAAGGGTTAAATGAGCAGAAGTGAGATAATCTGCTCTCCTCTCCTCTGTGGTGTTTTTAGCCCCCGTGCTTGTCTTGCAGGCGTCCTCTCCTGTCGTCTGCAGGGAGTCCCTGCTCGTCGTGGACGTCCGGCGCTACAGCAGAGACCAGACGTCCACCGTCTACTTTCCCCAGGCCGTCCTCAGCGGTGAGGACAAGGACAGGACAGACACGGTGTCCTCTGAACTCTTTGACCTCTGTCCTGACCTCTGTCTCCACGCGTCCAGGTGAGGACCTGTATGACGTCACGCTGACCGACGGTGACTGTCGCCTTCAGGTGACTCTGGACCCCGGTCTGAACCGGCTGGTGGAGAGGCGGGTCCTGAAGCTTGGGTCGGCTGTCTACGGCGCCACCTTCAGTCCTGCCCTGAGCGCCCAACTCCCAGAATGCCCTGGGGCCTCAGCAGATAGAGACAGGTGAGTATAACCAGTTGAGAGGCTGTGCAGCGATGTCACCAGAGGAACTGAATGAGGCTCCGCCCCCCCGCAGCTATAAACTGGTGAGCGTTAAGGTCAGAGAGCCAGCAGATGATGAAGAGGGAGGAGTCAGGAGGCCCGAGTTGGACTGGGTCCATCTGCCCTGGTTCGGATCATCAGAACCAACTGGTGAGAAGACTGAGACCAGTGACATCATCAGAGTGTTCATCCTGACAGCTGATTGGCTGCTTGTCCTCTAGGTCCACTGCGTCCCCTCAGAGCCAGCAGGAGCGTCTTCCTCCCTCTGTGGAACAATGTGGACTACAGTGGGGAGGTGTGGATGGAGGCTCCGCCCCCTGACGACAGCCTGGAGGAGGAGGAGGAGGAAGAAGGTAGAGCCAATCACAGCACAGCTTCAAGGGAGTCAGTAAGCAATCAGTCACACGATTGTGTGTTGCCAGGGCGACAGCCGTCTGTGACCGTGTCTGAGCTGAGAGACCGATTCCTGTCCGGTCGCCGTGGCGCCGCCAGGGGCTCCGTCCAACACCAGCTGATTGTACGCATCATCAACAAGTCCCACCTGATGTACTACGGCAGGACAGACAGGAACTGTGAATGCCCATATAAGGTCAGTGGGTCGGCTCTGGTCTACGTGTCGGAGCATGGTGGAGGAGGTGTGATGCTCTGGGCCAGGCCCCTCTGCAGGCCAGCTTCAGCCCGACACCTACTGGTGAAGGTGCCGTCATATCGCTGTTACGGATTTTCCCTACATGCTTTGCCTACAAACGCCAAGGTGGAGGAGAAGGTGAAGAAGTGGATACTCCATTCCTGACTTCCTGGCCAGTTTAGAGGGATTAACAGACCTCTCTCAGGCCCTGACCATCACCCCTCCACCACCGTGTCTGACGGCAGTTTTCAACGGGTCGCAGCCGTCTCATCTCCGTGTGTCCTCCAGGCCGTGCTCCAGGCGTGCGACCGGACAGGAACCGTGTGCGTGGTGCTGTGGAACAGCATGTGCGTCAGCTGGTACCGCCGCCTGAAGCCCGGTGACATCATCAGCCTGCGACGCTACCGGGTGAAGCAGCAGTACCAGGCCGAGGTGGAGGATATCGGTAGGAGGAGCTCTCTGGTCTGAGTCCACCGAGGGGCTGCGGCGTGACCGGGTCCAGGTCCGTCCGGTATAACCTGACCCTGCTAGGTTAGGTACGGCAGTTGAGGGAGGATGATTGTGAAGCCCCTACACCTGGACGCGAATGTTGGGATTAATGGGTACCATTAAGAGAAAAGGTCACACCTTCTGCAGATTATGATTGGTTACTGGTCCTAAATGTTAAAATAAATACATGGATCGAATATTAGGATTAGGAAAATAGTCAAGGTTAAATTATGCTCCTTGAATGTTAGGATTAGAATATGACTCAGGTGAGAGCTAGATGATGGTTCTCGAATGTTAGAATTAGTAACTAATCAACCAGGCGAGCCAATCAGTGACGAGAAAGGCGGGACCTTGCCTTTTAAAGGGTAAAATTCCAATATTCACAACCTGGACACACTGCAGCATCTCCTCAGTAGACCCCATCATCTTGTGCCGTCTACCTCCAGGTTATCGGGTCGGAACCAACCTGTACTGTTTATGTGGTTGCAGAAATCAGCGTCAACAGCAGGAACCCTGCGGCTCAGCTCTGCGTTGTCCCAGAGTCCTCCGTGTCTCCTGAGAGCGTCCCTCCTGCTACGTCATACACCTTCCGCAACAGGTCTGTCACCACCTCCTTCCCTGGTCCCGGTTCTGGTCCTGGTTCTAGTCCTGGTTCCAGTGTTACTTCTGGTTCCGGATCTAGTTCTGACCCTCTTGTCCTCTCCTCAGTAAGGAGCTTCTGGAGTGTCGCCAGGACAGCCTGTGCGACGTCATCGGGCTGCTGACGTTCTCTGGTCGGTCGGAGCGGGTCCGGAGTCGAGGTGAGACCGTCCTATATTCTATCCCATGAATGAAATACAGAAAAAGTCAGATTTATCAAACGTGCATTGGCCACCCGTTTGCATATAGAAACGCCCTCAATTAACCATATTTGGTAACACCCCATCCTCTGACACACACCATAAATTCTTGTGTTGTTCTCGAAAGTAATGGCTAACAGAGCAAAGAAAGATGAACAGACTTTTTAAAGAAAAACTTAAAGGTTGAATATGGAACATTTTAATAAAAAAAGCTTTTAGAGGGGTTCAGAATGATAATACAACATTTCCTTAGAAACGTATATTTCGAATTAAAATATAATGAAATGTACATTTGAAATGGGCTTGTTAATGACGTTATGGTCATCTACCAACCAGTAGCAGCCGCAGGTTGCAAGTTGACAGATGATTCAACTATGTGATGGGCACAGCTTGGGTCATACTGGGAAGAACGGAGGAGTAAGCAAGTCAAGCAGCTGCTTCAGAGCCACAGAGATATTGTTATCTGTCTCAGGAGAAGAGTGACTGTAGGAAAACAGAAACTACAGCGGTTTTAAGTGAAGCCTACACTAGATGGACCCACTTGAAACATTCCCACGGCATCAAACACACACACGAAGACGGCAACTTTCCTCCTGGATCGGTAAGCTAGAAACTTGCTAACTTGGCTAACGTTAGCTGTCAGTTAAACTCCTCTAAAATACATTCCTCACTGGACACAGTTTAGATTGGTCACTGGGCGTATCGGCAGGGAACCAGGCAACCCAACAGCTGGAATGATTTTTTTATTGTAACTAAAACCTAGATAACTTAAATTCGCTATCATGCTCCATATAAAACCTTTAACTTCTTTGAACAGATTAAATCAGTTAAATTTGTCCCAAACATTGCCGTTTTGGTTCTATTAGCTCAGCAGTAACCAATAAGAAAAGAGGACTACCGGGTAGGAAGTGACAGACGCAGTAATTGTAGTCGAGCCAGTGGAGAGGTTGCTGTTGGAAATAAGGTGGAAAAAATGTTCAGTATCAAACTGGAAACAAAAAAAATGTCCCTCGGCACACAACGTGAGCTCCTCGGCAGAGGCGATAAACTGATGAGAGAAACATTCTGTTGCAGTTCCCCTGTTTTAAGTCTAGATGCTCTTTGTACGCACAATCAGAGATTTATTTTACAAATTGACATGAGTACGAATTTATGAATACCACACAAAGCGTAGAATTATCCCGTCACATGAAATCCGTACAGCTGTGTGTACGTACGGTTTGCAAATGATTCCCATGAACCTCAGATGAACTTTTCCTGACCCTGTTGCTTCTGTTAACCAGACGGTCGAGGGGCGGGGCTACTGGAGTACCGCTGGCTCCGATTGGAGGACGGCAGCAGCGCTGAACCAATCATGGTGAAACTGTTCTCCACGTCACAGCCGGAGACCCACCTTAAGCTCCACCCATGTAGGTGTGGCCACCACAGGTAGGTCCCCTCCCCCTGGTGTCAGTCCTCCCTCATTATGGACCGCCTCTGTCTCCAGGTTCTGTGGTCGTCGTCACCCGCCTCCGCACCATCCGGTCCTCTCAGAGCCCCGCCTCCTTCTACCTGACTAACACCACCTACACTCAGGTGTACTGCACAGGTAAATCTGACCCTGGGAATGGGTGCTGCTCTCTGCTGCTGCTCCACCCTGACCCCTGAGCCGTCCTCTGATTCCTGGCAGGGCTGGACCAGCACCGCCAGATGAGCTACCGCCGGCTGCAGGGGGTCAGAAGCTTCCTGCGGTGGCTGAGGAGCCAGGAGGACCAGCAGGTGCTAAGCAGGGCTCTGATTGGAGGCTTCTTTAACCACCCGCCTCCTCCCGTTTCCTTGGAAACCTTCATGAAGGAGAGGACAGGTGAGTGGACCGTGGGTCTGTCTGTGGGGCAGTGTGCAGCCCAACCTGGTTCTGGTTCTGGTTCCAGGTGAGCTGGGGTTCCTGCAGGGCTCGGAGCTGCAGAGGGAGCTGGACTGCCTCTGTTACCGCGAGCGACGCACCTTCTGCCTCCAGGCAACCGTCTCCATGGTTACCTACAGCCACAGAGGGCAGGTAAGGCGAACCCCTGCGGTTCTGAGCCAAAACCGGACTTCCAGCAGCTGAAGCGGTTCTGTTGTCCCTCAGGAGGACCGCTGTTTGTTCTGGACGGACAGACCTTTGTCCTCCTCCTCTTCCTCACCGTCCTTCAGGACCCCATGCTCTTCCTTCTGTCCAGCCTCCCCGTCCTCGTCCCTCAGTGTGTCCACTCCTCGTCCCGCAGACCTCGGCTCCTCACGGTGAGACCCGGTCTGACATCAGGAGTCGTCTGTTTTTGGGGAGGACAGGACTCATGTCTCTGGATTTGTCCCAGCAGGACGTCCAGCAGGAGGAGGAAGCTGCTGCTGCTGCCTGAGACGCCCAGCAAGAGGTCAGCGAAGACAGAACGCGAAAACGTCCCTCAGTCTGTCTCAGTGTCTCTTTGATGGAACATGTTCTGTCTCCGCAGGCGTCCTCTGCCAACAGTCCAACCGGAACTCAACAACAGGACAGGTGAGACTCTCTAGTGACGTAACTTCAGCCCGGAGTTTACTGTCGGCCCAAAGCCCCTCAGCCCGCCCTAAAGAGTACCCTGCTGGTTCTGTTGTTCTGAACTGGACCTGATCCACTCAGTGGAGCTCTTGGCCATTGTTGAGAGTTGGAGTTTTCATGTCAAACACAAAATCGAATTATTAAATGAAGTACGTTTGACTCCGTGACGACAGGTGGCGTAGTATTTGACCGCTAGCCTCCTAGCTTTGATTCAGTTCGATTTTCTCTTGTACGCACTGACTGAGTCGGTTCTGGGTTATCCAGTTTTTCGTCGTTTTCTGTTTTTCCAGTTTTTGTCGTTTTTAACCCGACCTTTTTAATAGTGCCATCTAGTGGCCCATGTTTTCCATGCTTGTCCCTTTTTAGTAACGGGATTTCAAGGTCTGTTCTCTACAGGTCCAGTGTCTGTCAACGTTTAGATCCATCCCCGGCCGAAAACGTGCAATATGGAATGGGGCGATATCACTTCAAAAACAGAAAATAAATCAATACCTGTGCCAACTCCTGTCAAAGTAACCTCAAAACCGATAGACAGATTGATGGATGGATGCACAGATGGATAGATGGATGGATGTACAGAGGGATGGATGTGCAGAGGGATGGATGTACAGATGGATGGATGGATGTACAGATGGATGGATAAACAGATGGATGGATGGATGTACAGATAGATGGATGAACAGATGGATGGATGAACAGATGGATGGATGAACAGATGGATGGATGTACAGAGAGATGGATGAACAGATGGATGGATGAACAGATGGATAGATAAACAGATGGATGGATGTACAGATGGATAGATGAACGGATAGATGGATGAACAGATAGATGGAGGAAAAAATGGATGGATGTACAGATGGATGGAGGAAAAAATGGATGGATGTACAGATGGATGGATGAACGGATAGATGGATGAACAGATGGATGGATGAACAGATAGATGGATGTACAGATGGATGGATGTACAGATAGATGGATGAACAGATGGATGGATGAACAGATGGATAGATAAACAGATGGATGGATGTACAGATAGATGGATGAACGGATAGATGGATGAACAGATGGTTTGGTGGAGGGATGGATCGATACATGGATGGATGGATGAACAGAAGGGTGGTTGTACAGATGGATGGATGGTGACTTAATCAGTTCCTCAGTCGGATGCTTGCATTCTCCTGCTGTAGGGTGGAGATCTTAGCTCCTCTACAGGCTGACAGTTCCTCCTGGCGCGACCCTGGGAGGACTACAGCTCCCATCATGCACCTGTAGGCCCCTCCCTCTGTGATCTCTGACCTTTCTGTTAGCAGAGATCCTGTTTGAGGCCTCCATGGAGTTCCTGGAAAACGCCGCTGATGAAGATGAAGATGACGAAGGTAAGGAGGATGATGATGACTCTTCATTCTACGGCACCGCCCCCCTCCCCCCGGTGTTCTCGCCTGTCGCCATGGAAACCTTACAGCTGCATTACAACTACAGTCAGAGGGAGGAGCAGGCTGCCGCCGCAACGATGGGAGGCGGGGCCAGAGTTGAGAGCTTTGGCCCCGCCCCCAAGGACTACTACACCCTTAGACTGAGAGGTAATGACCCACAGGAGGAGGTGGAGACATGGTGGAGGCTCTGAGGTGTTCTGATGGTCTCTGCTTCTCCCTCAGCTCTATCTGATGGCGTGATGATGGACGCAGTCTTCCTCCCTCACCTCTCCTCCTCCTCCACCCCTCTGCTCCGTCACTCCAACTCCTGGACCTCCATCCTGTCCCACGGAGCCTTCTCCTCACACACACCTCCACCCTCTCCAGGTGAGTCGCCCATCAGAGACTTCCCCGTTCATCTCCTGCCTCACACGGAGGGTCATGGTGCTCCTCTGATTTCTCCCTCAGCTGACCTCATTGCCACGGCGCCCCAGCTGGCCAATCAGAGACTGGTTTGTGTCCTGGAGGCGTGTCACCTGGGCGGAGCCAGGACCGAGCTGGTCCTGAGCCGAGGTTTCCACCTGAGAGACTGAAACCTGAAGGTTTCAGCAAAACACGGACTCTGTGGGGCAGAAAAACCAACAAGATATTTCAAGAAGCTTTTATTGATGCTTCGTCACGCTCACACTGACAGAGGCACCTGGTTCCCCTGCTACCTTCAATCACCCAGAGTTCTGGTCACTGACTCCAGCTGAGCACACGGGTTCTACTGGGTTTAGTTCTGAGTACAGTTCAGTCATGGAGGGAGGCTGATGTGCAGAAACACTTTTGTGGGCGTGGCCTAATGCGACCCAGATATGACCCCAGCTTCATCCTGGCAGAGGAACGAGAGTTCTGCTCCAACTGTTCTGGTGTTTAATGCTGATAACACAGATCTCTTGAAGAACAGCCCCACAGTATCACACATTCTCCACCGTAAATAACAGTGAGCTGGAGGAGTTCCATCGTATTAATGGCCCAGGGAAAATTAGAGGGCTCGAGTATTAAATTATAAATTATTTATTTATTTATGGGATTAATGTAACGTTTCTGACAAACTTAACCTAAGTGTTGTTGATCTTTTTAAGATATGATGTTGAAATTATCTCAGAGCCAAACGGACCAAAACCGGCGGATGTCTCGGCGTGTCTGCCCCCTCGCTGCTTTGGATGGTTGAGACCCCCACAGGAACTCCTGACCCTGCGATCCTTTTTGCAGCTTTACGCCGCCGAAGCCTTGGAACTGAACACAGTTGATGTTTTCTGCTCCTATTTCCAACAGTTTTAATGTTTCTATCAGACTTCCTGCATTGTGTGTCTCTTTTTTTAAAAACAGATTCCTGTAAATAAACCTGAACATCCTGTATGAGTTCCTTCCTCAATGTTTTCAAACATAAACAGGAAGTAGCTGTTTGTCCAACCCTCCGTGCTTCCATCACGACTGATGCCGCAGCACCGTCTGACCTCCATCAGAAGACGTGTGAACTATACAGACATGCGTTACTTTTGCTCACCTGTTGCAGCAGTGAAGCCATAAACCCTTCACACGATCTCCTGCACCGCATAGACGCTTTTTGTGGGAATAATTCTGTTTAATTAGAATTTAATGAATTCTTTGATAGTTGGAGAAAACAAAGCCTTAATATAACGTTCTGATCTGGTGAAATGGCTGCTTTGCTAGCACGTTGTCAGGGTGACGTGGTCCAGTTTTGCGGGGAGCAGACACAAAGACGGGACAAAAAAAGCTGAACGCACACCGATTAAGCAATGCCACACGAGAGGGAGTGCTGTTGTGTGGCGCCGTGCGGTCGTAGGCACGAGGCCGCAGATAATCAAACCAGTGCTGATATTCCACACAACACCATAGCCTTGATTGTGGTATTGCTTTTATACAACATGTTCTACAAGCAAATTTTATTTCTTTACAATAATAATTGACAATAGATTATGATTTGTTAGTTTTTTTTAATCATTTATTGAATAATCCTTTATTGTCCCACGAGGGGAAATTCAGTTTTACAGTACAACCTGTCCAAGATTATTACAAACAAACAGACAGTCAACAAACAGATCCAGGTCACTGTTGGGCAGTGCAGCCGCTTGCAGGCGGCGCTCCCATGTACTCAGGAAAGAGTTACACATCAGGAGGGGGGAGGGTTTCACGTTGACGAAAAAAAACGCTTCACTGTGTTCTGGGTCCGTATACGGACTCACAACACAGGTAATAGAAAAAATCCACACCAAAAACATAGAGAAGCATATATTTCAACATTCATAATGATGACATGAAGGACGGTTGGGCGGGTTCAGGAGCCCCTGGTCGACAATCTGCATGCAGCGCTCAACTCTAAGCGCGCAGCCAGACCTGCCACCCGGGGGTGCAGGAGAGCTTGGGAGACAGCAAGACATTGTGTGTGTGAGTGTGTCGGATCCATGTGAGTGTGTGTGTCAGTTTTTGGACATGTGCGGGGTGGAGGATACTCTGTTTACATTTTTCTTCACAGGCATTGATAACAGACCAAGTTGATGGTCTACATGAAGCCAAAACAATAATTATTTGGATAGCAGGGAGAGACAAAACATTTCATCTCTACCCTTTCAGTCTGTCAGCGGTTTCTTTTATAGTCTAATTCAACCAAATTAAAGTTCAGAGTTGCACCAATCCTCACTGACAGTTTCTCCAAATCCGATGACAATTCGCGAGTGAGTCCCAAAGCGGCAGCTAGATCGCCTCTTGCAGCTTCTAGCCTGTGCTCGAGCTCACCAAGCGTGAGGTTCTGAGTTCCATCAGCACAAATCTGTGCTTCAGACGTCTCCTTCAGCCTTCCAATCGCTTCCAGAACTGTCTCCAATTTCGGAATTTGCTGCTCCATTTTGTGGCAGATCCAGTACATGCCCGTTCCAATCAGCAGGAACCCGATCCACATAAATCCAAATAGCCAGATATCTTCCATACAACCTGGATGCCCTTTTCCGGTGCTTTGTAGAGTTGAGTAGATTTTATCAATAGCATTCAGAGACCAGCTGACCTTTTCCATCTTTCGTTTATTCAGTTTTTGTTAGGAGAAAAAAATTCAAAAAAGACACTCCAGATAGAGGCACAGGACAGAGAGCAGTGGGATAAGACACAGGAGGAGGAGGGAGAGAAAAAGCGTGCGTCCTTGCTGAGAGCCAGAAGATAAAAAAATTATTGAGCTCCGCCAACACAAATAGTTTGGACTGGAACTGAGACGAGGCTGTTGCCAGGCAACATAAACATTTCAAATACAAAAATGATGGTACATTTAGACCGTGCGCTTTGTCACCATCAAACACTCACAGACTTGAAGCCATAAATATATTCATGCGAATCATTTGAAGCCTATAGGTTTTAAGGCCAGCAAAGCGCGTAGGTGGGCCTTTCTTATGACGGTATTTTGCTGGAAAAGAATTCCTGTCTTGTAAATAGGAAGTTGAAGTCACAGAGGAAAGTTTTGTAGTTTCTAATTATACATTATTTTCAGTCATTCCAAAATAAAAACAGTTGAAACCTTTTCAATTTCTTAAGTACAGTGCACAAATTGCATTATTTGAGTAACACTTTAAAAAGATATATTACATTTACAGTTTTGCTTCAGTTTTGATCCAAATAAATGGTGCAAAACCCATCCACATACTTGCGTGTCAAAAAAAAAAAACGTAGACTTTTTTTTTTTTACAGACACAAATCAGTGAATGCAACTACACAAAACCGCTGATGCGAGCCACGAGAACTGCGTTACAAGCCATGCTTTCTTTTTCCGCATGCCCCATTTGTAACACTGTCAAGAATATTTTGTGACTTGTGGGTAATACCTACACCAGACAGCAGGTGGTGCTGGTGGGCTCATTTAGTGACAAACTGGAAATAGTGTTAGCTCCTAAAGACACAAAAAACCTAATTTTTACTGTCTTAATAGAACAGTGAGGCGTCTCAGAAATGCTCAAATAGGGAGATATGAAGCCGAAGTTGGTTTCCAATTGATGTCCGATTTCAGGAAAGGGCTAAATAGCGATTCAGCCTAATTTCCACTAAACTAAGTAGCTTTAATCTGCACTATCTTAAAAACTTAAAATACTTTGACTCTTCTATACCAATAGCAGAATCAGTCTGACACTGACAGCGGAACATGCGAAATGTGTACAGCACGCTTCGCCAACGTGAACGATTCCTTCCCTTCACTGCTGTGGAATATCTTTTCTGTCAAACTTTTGCTAAATTTAGGTCAAAATAGGATTAGCTTCTAAAACCCAGTGTTACAACTTTTCAGGTTTGTGTGTCAGCCACTGTGAGATACAGCAGGATGTATGGATGCTGAACTAGCCACGTTGCTACTGGATTGGTAAGTAATAAATGCTTGCTCCTGGGTTATTTGGGCATGATGATGCGATGAAGTGCCAGAAAAAATTGTTTGATGATTTATCAACTGACACAGTCAGTTTGATGTTTTGTTCTTTTGACTGTACTTTTAAACTTGCTCAGAAGCGCTCCATAGCGATTCCCTCATCTGCTTCGGCTGTCGGCTTGGTCTTGCTGATAGCCAGCAGCCCCTACGTCGAGATGCAAAGAGTATAAAACCACTGTATTTATTGTTGTTTATGCGTTTTGGTTCACTATTTGGTTTCAGCAAGTTTCGTAGTGAGTTACCGCTGCATTAAAGTGCGCATTATTCAGTTAAAGTGATGTTTTCGGACTTAAACTAGTGCTAACTCAATAGCGGAGTAGCTCTGTAGATCTTCACGTCATGGTGATGTGATACAGTAGCTTTGCTCAAATGTTTCCACGTTAGCTCAAGAACCCCCCTTTTTCTCTATGCTAACTTATAAATACAGTCAAACATAAGATTTTATATTAACTATCAGTTTACCTTGCCTCTGTCAAAAGGAGGTCTTGATCATTCTGAACAGTCAAATACACTTAAACATTAGAATGTCCAAGGCAGTCATTTTGACCCTTTTGAAATATGCATATTAAATAACTTTGTCAAATTAAGTAACGAAGCCTTGTTGGTCCCTGAGTTTTCCTAAAACTATGTAAATTTTAATTAAACTATTTTGAATATTTATCATGTGTATAATAATATGATCATTTCTACGAAGGATTTTGCGCTGTTTCAATTTAGTTTGCAAACATTCTGGATCAGATAATATGAAAGTATTCTGTGAAGGGTGGTTGGCGGAGATGGATTATACTGTATTTGACAACATGGGGGATCTTATACTAACACAATTCCACATCATCTTCAAGACATGCACTGAAACCTCCCTAACAGCTCAAAGTAGTTTGTACAGTAGCTGGCAGAGGATTTCTATCAGAGGTTCTGCCTGCAACCAGGAGTTGAGTATAGATTGACATTTTTATTACAGGTAAAATATTTAAGTGTTCTCTGGTTTTTGTGTCTTTAGTTATAATCGTTCCCAAAGATTTTACCTCATTTTAACTGGAATCCCATATAAATCAGTTTGCTCCATATCATGTATTGACATAAGCTCACATTTTTAAATGTAAATAGAATACCAATGCTTTAGAAAATATTCACATTTTGTTATTATTACCAAAGGGATCTGGACAGTTTTTTCTTCAGAGATATAGCTAATAACTCAGCATCTAAAATAAATAATTAGGGAGAAAAGGGACAGCCCTGCTGGTTTCCACGATTGATAGTGAATCCTTTAGGTGTTCCTTGGGGAGAGAAACCGAGCTATTTATATCCTCATACATTTAAATTTATTGCTTTAATAAACTCTGTACAGAATCCAAAATATTCTGACGTTTTTATAATACATGTATGTTCAACAGAATCATGCTACGTAAAGATCCAAAAATTAAAATGAAACCCTTATCTTCAATGAAAGAATTATAATCTAATAAATCAAGGACTAATCTGATTTTATTACGTATAGACCTATCTATTATAAATCCTGATTGTGTTTTACCATCTGTCCAATACCACTTTTCAAACAATTTGCAAAAATAAGAGTAAATAATTTGTAATGCACTTACATTGCTGGTGCAAGCACAAAAGAATGAATTTAAGGTGGTCTAGCAGCACAGAAGCAGTTATATATGATTCACATAAAGTCTGATTGACTTAAATATATGAGAATGATAGTAAAAATACCATAAAGTGCATGATTTTTTTGTTAATTAATATGAAAAAAATCTCAGCTGTGTTGGGGGCCCTGCCAAGATTTTTATCCTTTATAAAAATTGTTTAAGGGGCTTATTTTACAGTCCGCACAAAAGTTCTTTAAACAAGCTACAGTGTCAAATGACACAAGTGATACTATTAATTTCCTTTTTATTAGTAAAGTGAAATTAGTTACTCCAGGGCATAAAACATGTCTGAAAAACAAAGCATAAGAGCTATAGGTTGAAGGTCACATGATGTCATACGAGATGTTTATACAAAATAAAGGAATTCCCATCATACCCAAAGTATATAGATTTATAGTTAGTTTTATCCCCAATAGTTTGAAAGCGTTCATGAAAGGCTGTAGTAGTCAACAAGACGTTATTGACCCTCAACAGACACTTTACTTAGACGGAATCCAATTTACTAGTTAAAAATGTACCAATAAACATATTAGAAGTTTTTTTTATAGCAAAAGGAGGATAACCCCACATGGAAAGACTTATTGGAACTCCCTCCTTACTGATCTCAATTGGAGTAGAGCTTGGCTTCTCCCATTTAAATTTATTTCTAACAAAATTAGAGAATTAAATCTCAAGCTTTTACATAACACCTACCCTACTAATACATATGTATCAAAGTTTTCTGACGTTGATGACACCTGAACCTTCTGTAAAAAGGTTATTTTATAACTGCCCATTTTGTATACTATTTTGGAAAGATTTGGACAATTGTAGCTAAAACTACAGTTAGGCATCACTTTGATGAGAAAATAATTATTTTTGGGATCCTCCTCTTGTAATAATAAATGTAACATAATTAACTCTATTATACATTGAATCCAATAAGAAATGTAAATCAGCTTTTGGATTTTACTCATATTATATTCAATGAATAACAATTTTCCTGAAACCTTGAAGACAAATTAGACTTTGTCAAGAGAGCGAGATATGATGTATCGTCCAATACATGAAATGCAGGGATCATTTCCTTGTTTGACCATTTTTCTTTTGTTTTGGTTTTTTTTATAACAGTGACAGATAAATCTGGAGGGTTTCTGTCACATTTGGAGTACAGTTAACTAAATCAATAAAAAGAGATTCCCATTAGAGCATTTGTGCATATTTTCATGGCATCTTGTTATCAATGAGCTAGCAGAATGTCGAAGAGTTACAAAGGCTTTGGAGCAGGACTGTGACTGCTCCAAAAAGACTGGAGTATTTCCAATTACCTGTACAGAAGTGGTTCTTGCTACTGGACTTTCTTCCACTGAAGTGGTTGAAACTGAAATGGCGCTGGTAATTCAGTCTCCATTGTGGCAGCGGAGCACATATTCAGCTTTCAGAACATCTAAACATGACTTCCCTATGATAAGTCATCAGTCATAGTCCAAAACTAAAGACAATCACCTATGTGCAATTCAGATCTGGGCGCAAATATGTCTGTCAGTATTGTTTATGGGGGTAAAGCTTTTAAGTTTCATAAAACTCTTGGGTAACGTTTATTGTGCAAGCTGTTAAAAACAGGATGTCTGTAGATTAGTATGTTGCCATTAAAACCATAAACTTCCAGATTGAATTTTGACCAAGAGAAAGACACAGTCACACCTAGTATGAATGCATAATTATCTGACTGCCAATAAAGGCTAAGATACACTGTTTGGAAATGTTCTGATTGGAGGGAGAAGAAAAACGCCTAGTGTCCTGGCAAGGCCCGTGTCTAAAAAGCTTGTGAAATGGAGACAGATCTCGCGATCATAAGTGTCAGCTAATTATATTGACTGCCCAGAGGAACTAACCTAGGGGGCGGCAACTTCCTCTGTAAAACTGCAATTTGTTAATCTGTTCAAAATAAATGTTAAAAACTGGAAATTGGCTCCATTTTGTCTCTGCTTGAACATGCATTGAATTAATTATGATAATTATTTAATTCAACAAATGATGACCTCGACTGTGTGCAGGGTTTTGGACCAGGATCCAGTTATATTTTTTTAAGTTAATTAACGGACATGTATTTGCTCTATTGACAATTTGCGCAGAGTTGCGTAGTTTTTTAATTCTATTGATTGGTTAATCTAACATTGGGTAATGTTGTCATGCAAGTTAAATATGTTTTTTTTATTTGAGCAGATTGACTGTTGCGAGCCCGTAGTGTTGAAGCTGCTCGGCTGTCTGTTTCTCTGTTCTGAGCAGGATCGCGACCTTCTTTACGCTCCGTAGAGAGACACCGGTGCCTGCTGGGAGATGGAGTTTCTTACTCTGCGCGCCCAGTGGGGGCTGGTTTTTCTCTGGAGCGGACAGTGGAGCAGATGGACCGATCTCTTCAACGACTCAAAATCGGAACCAAGGTGCAGATCGGAACTCGACGGGTTGGCCACTCTGCCCAGACAGGACGCTATCTGGGAGCTCCCGGGCTGGCAAACGGAAATAGATTACGGAGCGCCTGGGTCGCCCTCTGTTAAATCTAAACGGTTTACCTGGGAGAGGGGCTGCGTTTCTTCCAAACACGTGGCTGAGCAACAAGAATTGGAATTGTGAAAATGGTCCGGCATTTTTGGAAGAGGTCCGATGAGGTTAGTGTTTAGATTTCTGCTTGTACAAGTGTGTGTCTATGTGTGTGTGTGAGATGTTTTTACGCAGGCGCTTTGCGAGACGTGCTGGTGATGTTGCGTTTTGTGTTAAAATGTTATAGTATAAATAATGAACTCGAGTATAATAAAGAAATTAAAATAGATAAATGAATATCTAACTAAATATGATGGATAACTGTAATTAAAAATCTATAAGAATGAGTTGTGAACATTTACGACAGGCCATCAGGGTGGCCGCCCTAAGCTAGGTGCTATGGCGGAGCTAATTCTGTGTGAGTTCTTGCTTGATAGCACGGCTAACATATGACAGCTTTGACTATATGTTTTGATAAATAAATTAGTGGTAGTAGGCGGTTTTCTGCCATCTGTTCGAGTCTTTTGAGTGGTTCTCTGGAGGCCAGCGCCAGGAAATTTCTCAAAGCGGACTACGGAACTTATAACAGATTGGTGTAAACCTCCGCGAGAAAATAATTAATACGGTCTAAAAGTCACCGCTTATAATGTTGTGTTTTTTGTTAATGGTTTTGGGCTGTAACGGACGTTGTAGAGTTCGGTGTTTGCTGTGCGGGACGGCTGAAATTAGGGACATATGTTTCAGTCCGCGTGGACGAACAGGAGAATGTTTGTTCGTGCCGAATTAATGTTTGGTAAAGTGGTATAAATTGTGCGGATAAAGTCCTGGTATTGTGGTATGTAATCTTCTAAAGTGTGTGTTGCGATGTTCTGGAGTGTTTTCGCCGTACGTTTTGTATTGTTTTAGGTTTCGTTTCACAAAGGAAGCTAACGGTAGCACGTGGCTGTGGCTGCTGCTAAGCTAGCGGTTTTTTGCTGTTGTGTGTCAATGTGTTTTGTGGTTGAAACTAACTGCATGTTCTATGTGTAGCAAGCTAAAAGTTGATTTTGGATAGAAAGTGATTAAAGACTCCTGCAGACGATTGCCTTGTTAAGACTTAAACGAATTTGGATTTTTGTTAACTTTTTCTGGTTGATTAGGAGGTAAAACGGCCTCAAGATAACTGTTCAGGTAAATTTTGATTGCAACTCTTTTTCGGCAATGTTTTAGCACATTTTCTACGAAGGGCAATTTAAGGTGTTTCATGTTTAACTGAACTGTTACAGTACGGAGATTAAAGATTAAGAAGTACATGCTGAATTTGGTTAACTGTTTTTGCCTGAGAAGGCTCAATTGATTACATGAGGAGAGTAATTATGCATGTTATAATTAAACGCAAATGGCTGAGAACAGTTACTCATGAGTCGATTCTGACTTGGTGAAGTTTTAATTTTTGATTTCATCTTTGAAATTAAAAAGAGGGGAGTGTATAGTCAAAATAAAAGTTGCATTTTTTGAATCTTTAAGTAGGTGGATTTTTTTGCTTTTTTGATTGATCTAAGCAGGATTTGTTAAGTTGGCCTAAATAAAGATAAAGCTGTAAGTAGTAATTATAAGAATTTAACGAAAAGCAAACGGTGTTAATTGGAAAGCAACAAACTGGTCTAAATTATTTAATAAGCACCGTGTTGTATGATACAGAGAATGAATTCTGTCTGTGATTTAAATAAGTATCATTTATGCTAAAATTATGTTTGGCTTATTTCTGATGGCTCTATAGACTTTAGAAATATAGCTTGGTCTCTGAATAAATTATCTAAAGGAGTCTGATATTAAATTATTTACACAATTGAACATTCTTAATGATTTTGTGGACACTCAAGGCTTATTGGAGTTATCAAATTTCAACTGGGGCTCAAGAAGTAACCCAGCATACTTCAATTCCTTTACAAATTGAATGTTTTTAACATGCAAAACAACACTTATCATAGTGATATTTTCTAAACTAGTGGGATTTGAATGTTTGAGTTTGAAAAAAAGAAAACATTAAAACACAGAGTCATCTTTAAGTAATCAGTTTGTTTTTAAACAGGCTGGGGATAAATTTGAATTGGTCTAAGGATTGAAAGTAATGAATATCACGGTGATCGAAATGATGGTTTAATTTGGAAGTAAGAAGTAACTTCTAAATTCATTTATTCTGATCGTGTAGAGGCAAAATGTGATTGGACCAGCTACATTGAAATAATTTTTACCATATATTTGAATACACATTTTGTTTTGACAAATAAGAATCGGTTTTAGTTTTAAAGTTTAAGATTAATCTTTCAGATGTTATTTATTGATTGTTAGCTAGTTTACTTGATGCTGAGAGTAAACTTACAGGTCCTAAAACATTTTGGAACAGTTCTGATCCTAGAATAATGGCATAATATACCATTTGATTAGTGGGGACTCTGTAACTGACAATTTATTTAGATTTTTTTATTTTATTTTCTTTATTTTTTCTTATTTTTATTTTTTTATTTTTTTTTTCCTCTTTCTCTCTCAAAATTTATATATTTGGTTCGACTTGGATTCTGACCCAGATTTCTGAATTGCGGTCTGCTTATTAATTAGAACTTTGGAAAAATGTTAATTTGAGAAGCTGGATTAAAGAAAACAGGATTCAGTGGTAATGTATTTGACATCTCTAGAAGCTTCAATTTAATTTGGTTTTTATCATTGGAGAAAAGAAAAAAAAAGAAGCCTGAGAGGAAAAGAGGGATACTGAAAAAATGCTGGTTTTTATTTTTTATTTTTTTTATTTTAATGCGACTAGTTTTTGTTTAGAGAAATCTCATCTCTTGAACCTCCTTTATTGAATTTTTTTGTTTTGTTTTACTGCTAAGGGGAATTAGACTACTATGTATCCTACAAAAATTTAAGAGGAGTTTTAGTTGCAAAAATCACTTTGACTATGTTCAGTTCCCTTCACAGAATCGGACAGATGTTTTTGAAGTATGAAATGTTTTCATTATTTACAATCAGAATATTTGGGCAAGTGAGCACATTTGGGTTTGTTTAAAGAGGAATCATATAAGCAAAAGTACTTTGAATTTATATTGGATTGTGTTAAAAAAAAGTACTTTAGGTTTGGCAATATTTATAGGGAAGCTGTTTTGTCAGTGATTTAAATCTTGGATTTTTCTTTAGAAATATGGATAGAATTTGAAGTATAGCAAACTGAAGACTGTTTTTGTAAACTATGTTGTGTTTATCAGTCAGTACTGTTCTCTGATTTTGTTTTAAACATTTGATGTTTTTAATTTTTATATTTTTTGTCTGAGCCAGCTTGATAGAGATCCAGTACACTTAAGTGATGGGGAGTTGGAGACTGGATCTTTGCAGATGGTTATTGACTTTATTTTTGTTATTGCAATGTTTTAGTGGTGCTTTAGCAATATCTAACAGAAAAATCCAGCCTTTTTGTTTGTTTCTTTTTAATTTAATTTTATTTTTCTAAGAACTAAGTGTGTTGATGAGATATTGCGATGCTCAATCTTTATAAATGTTTAATTTACACATGAGATGGAAGAGACATTTATCAAATTGACAAAATAGAGAAAGGCATTGCATTGATAAAATATAGAATATAAATTGGATGAAAAATGAAGGAATCATTAATTAAAATAAGCAGGGGAAGAATTAGAACAACAGTTTAATTAGACATATAAGGATTAATTATCATTCCTGGTGGAGAGAGCAAACCTATTAATTAGTATATTTTTACCAGAATTAATACTGAAGAAATTATTACTAGTATAACTGATTGAAGTAAAATTAAAATAGAGCCCACATGGGCAGTCTGAGTGTGGAAGATATTTAAATTCAGCATTTGAGGAAGGAGACTAATGAATTTGAAAATAAAAAGTTTAAATAAAACTTGATTTGAATAGGCTGAGAGGATCGACTCTCTGTCTGTCCTTTGCTTCCTCTAATTATATATTTTTTCTCTTTTTCTCATCCCGCAACAGAGACCCCTTAGATAACATTCTTGAGATGTAATTTATGTTCCTGGGGAGATAAGATGGGTGGGGGTGCGTGGGCTGATGACGGATAGTGCCAGGCGCCCGCCATAACTGCCAAAGTTATGGCGGGCTGGTAAGAGAGACGACCAGCGCAGAAGTTCGTCTCTCTTGTGCTCTGCTCCCACACAGGGGGGCACCAGTGACTGTATATTTTCAGGGGTGAACTGGAGGACACCCTAGGGGGGAGCACGTTTCCTCATGCTGAGCTGAACTTTCAAGGACAATATGTGTGAATCCACTTGGCTGGCGTGAGATGGACAGTTTCTGCTGAAGAAGTGATGATCAAAGACTGTTGATTCAATGTCACTGTTGCTGAATTAACCACAAGAGTTTCTGTTTGTCTGATCGAAGGTGGCCGAGGTTCCTCGAACTTTGATAACCCCGTGTCTTCCCCAGGATTATCTCCAGGTAAAATACCACCATTTACCGGGAACAAAATTTGGAAGGAAAAATTGGGCCGATAGCATGGGGTTGCTGGCTGGTGAGAGAGAAAAATTTTTTTTTCTTATTTTTACGTTTTCATCCACAGGGATGTACTGAATTTAAGAAAGGATATATTGTAATGGAACAGACATAAGTGTCTTAAACTTGATAAATAAAATAAGTAAATGAAAGAATCAATTTGGGTGAACAAGCAAATGGATAGTAATCAGTTGAACTGTAGACAAAAAGTAAACTCTTGAGCCTGCTCTTGCTTTTAAATCCATTAATGAGGGAGGTGTTTTGGTTTAGTTTTCAGGAATAACAACGGTGTTGCACCAAAATAATGTGGATTTGCTCTTTCCCCAGGGATTACTTTTTAATTAGATGGGTGAAATAATTTCTCAGCACAATACAGTTGGATTAGATTGAAAAGGAGTGATCACAAGACCGGATCAAAAACTGTCATTTTTTAGATGTTTACAAGCTTATGCCCAAGGATTCAGCAGCACGTGAGGAGCACACAGTCTCCTCTGGTCACAGCTGACTACAGCTGCTGAAGGGGTCCAAGGTACAGCTCCAGGTCGAAGGCGTGAGGAGTCAAGTGGTTCAGCCAGTTCCAGATGACAGCTGGGAACACACACAAAGTGCAGCTCCACGCCAACGACGAACCTGGTCGAGGATCAGCAGGAATCTACCTAAAGAGGGTCAAGAAGGTTTTGACCAAGCTGAATCGGAAGCTGAGGCCACAGGCGGCGGGGCCTAGCTCACCCAGAAGGTTGTTTGGTTTGGTGATATTACTCATCCAGTGTGATCTATGTGCCAATGAATGAGATGGGCAAATTGAAATTGCCATCTCAAATAGGGATCTGCAGAAGAAGATCACAACTCACCAATCAGCTGCACAGCAGGTTTTGACCACCCCACATCGGTGGGCTAAGCTATGGGAAGCGGAGCCTGTCTGTGCATTTGTGTTTATTGGGGGAAATGCTCAATTAATGAAGTAATTGGCATTTCAGAGAGTGGTTATCTGCATATATGGGAGTAAAACTGGAACACTAAAAAATAGGAGCCCTCCACACTGATCAGCTCTGTACATCGCTCTCCAGCTGCCAGGTGCCATGGGGGGGGGCTACAATGAGAGTGAAGAAAGAAGAACAGAATACAAATATAAAGACTGAACATTTATTAATAATTTTTTGCATTTTACAGGTTGTTTAACTATTTGTTTAACTATTTTATTCACAAGTGCAGAATTGTTAAAATAATTTTTTTGTATAATGCCAAAAGAGGGTGAATTTATAATTAACAGATTTACATTTTGAGTAAGGAGAGTTAAGGTTAAAGGTACTTTAACAGTTTGTGTTTTGAATTTTAATCTGGAACTCTTGTTGTGGTATCATATGAAAGACTTCATGTTTTAAACTGATGAAATTTCTTGGATTTGATTTTTTGCATTCTCAAAATGCTTTACAGGTTTTGATCTTAAGTACTAAACACTTACCTTGAAGGAGAGTACAGAGAAGATATCAATCTATTTTCAAAAAAAAGATTGAAAAGAGGGAATTGTGGTGTTATTCTATATATGTTTTAAACTTTTATTATTCAGAAGGTAAAAGTCTGTTTATATAGCTTGCATGATGGTAAAAATATGTCTGTCAGTATTGTTTATGGGGGTAAGCTTTTAAGTCATAAAACTCTTGGGTAAGTTTTATTGCAAGCTGTAAAAACAGGATGTCTGTAGATTTAGTGTGTTGCCATAAAACCATAAAACTCAGAATGAGCTTTTGACCAAGAGAAAAGACGTCTCACCTTATGACTGCATAATTCTCTGACAGCCAATAATGGCTAAGACACTGTTTGGAAATGTTCTGATTGGAGGGAGAAGAAAACGCCTAGTGTCCTGGCGAGGCCCGGTGTCTATAAAGCTTGTGAAATGGAGAACATTCAATTGTCAGAAATATATTGACTGGCCCAGAGGAACTAGGGGGGCAACTTCCTCTGTAAAACTGCAATTTGTTAATCTGTTCAAAATAAATGTTAAGAACTGGAAATTGGCTCCATTTTGTCTCTGCTTGAACATGCATTGAATTAATTATGATAATTATTTGATTCAACAGCGCATAGAGGGAGTTGTGACTAGTTTGGGCCACAGTAGGTGTACTGTTCATATGTTAAATTGAAAATAGATTTTTTTTTTGTTTAAATGTAGTTATTGGTGCCACAATCAGTGGTTGTCACTGTGGAGCAAAAAAAATAAAAAATCTGCTTGAGATTGAACTTTTTGGCCTTAATTCTAAGTGGTATATGCGGAGAAAACCAGGCACTGCTCGTCACCCGCCCAATACAATCCATACAGTGAAAGATGTTTTTGGGAGCATCACGTTGTGGGGGTGTTTTTCAGCTGCAGGGAAAGGAAGCCGAAAAAAAGATGAATGCGGCCAAGTACAGAGATATCTTGGAAGAAAACTTTCTCCAGAGTGTGAACTCGCATGACCCCAGCCGAAGGTTCACCTCTCAACACAACAATTACCTGAGCACACAACTAAAATAAAAAAAGGGAGGGGCTTCTGAACAACTCTGCGACCGTTCTAGACTGGCCAAGCCAGAACCCTGACCCAAACCCAATTGAGCATCTTTGGAGAGACCTGTCCAACGTTACCATCCAAACTGATAGTATATATAGAATGGTAAAAAAAATAATGTGCAAGTTACAGTAATAAGTATAGTAATTTACTGCACTGATGAAAACATCTGTTATGTTGGTAGCAGTTTAGATTGTGGAGTCTGACAGCTGCAGGGAGGAAGGAGCTGCAGAACCGCTCCTTCATGCATCTAGAATGCAGCAGTCTGTCACTGAAGGAGCTCTGCAGTTCAGCCAAATTTACATGCATGGGGTGGGAGACTCTGTCCATCAGAAATGTTATTTTGGCCTGAGTCCATCTGCCTCCCACCACCTGCACTGGATCCAGGGGGCGCTCTAGAGCAGAACTGGCCTTTATCCAACCTCTTCCTCTCAGCTGGAGATAAACTGCTGCTCCAACATACAACACTGTAAAAAATGACAGAAGCCACCCAGAGTCCTTTAACAGCGCCCCCTGGACTTCAAATGACCTCAGCCGCCTCAGCAGTTAGAGTCTGCTCTGACCCTTCCTGTACGAGCATTTTGCTGTAGGATAGTCTCATAAAGAGGATGCTCACGGTTGTCCATGTTTTTATTTTATTTTTATAAGGAATCCTTCTTTGCATCAATCTTTCCAGTTGTTATACTGTATATAAATAGAGCATGTGTGGGTCAAATATATTTGAGGGTTTTTGTTTTTTTTCGCTTCTGTAATCTCGGACATAAAGCCTTCCTTTCTTACCGATGAGCCATGCAGCCCACCTGCAATACGGATGATCACAAAATGATCTTATAACTTTTATAGTTTTCTTCTTGGGATTTACAAACTATATTGCATGGCTTAAGCAAAGATGATAGTCAAACAAATAGCTTAAACTTTCTGTATTCTTTCTTTTTGTGTTAAATAAATGTACTGATCACTTATAAGAGAAACATTGTTTCATTGATAAATAACGGTGGTCAATTTTGAACTCCATTCACTATATAATGATTAGATAAACCCATAGTTATATACACGGCTCAAAAAGTAAACACTAAAATAACACATTCCAGACCATAATGTTTGAAATAAATGTTACTGAACTGCAGAGCTCCTTCAGTGACAGACTGCTGCATCCTAGATGCATGAAGGAGTGTTTATGCAGGTCCTTCCTCACCGCAGCTGTCAGACTGTACAATCAAACCTGCTCCCAACAAACATAGATATTCACATCAGCACTGTACATTGCATTAATCAAACGAACACCACTACTACTATAACTTGCCCATTCTTTTTCAGACCATTTATACTAACTTATTGGAAGTTACATGTTTACTTTTTAAGGCACAGGTACAATGGAGATTTTGTACTTTTCTAAATATTTTAATTATTTAAATGTCTTTCAGTATCCTGCTGTTTGCACACAGCCTGGATTTACCACTACTACCGCTGATCCAACTTTAATGTTCTTAGAACAAGTCATTGAGGCTCAGTAGTGTGTGGCCTCGACCTGCCTGTATGACCTTCCTACAACATCTGGGCATGCTCCTGATGAGGTGGCGGATGGTCTTCTGCAGGATCTTCTCCGAGATCTGGAGTAAAACATCCAACGCTCGACATCTGTGGCGTAGCGTGGAGTGGTGGATGGAATGAGATGTGTTGTCCTAGATGGGCTCAACTGGATTCAGGTCTGGGAAACGGACGGGCCAGTCCATATTATCAATGTCTTCATTCTGCAGGAAATTCTGACACACTCGAGCCACATGAGGTCTAGCATTGTCTTGCATTAGGAGGAACCGAAGGCCAAAAGCACTAGCATATGATCTCACAAGGTGTCTGAGGATCTCATCTCAGTTCCTAATGTCAGAGCACAGTGTTCCTCCTCCTTTTCATGCCAGCTAGCAAAGATTATTGACAAAATGTTATGAGATTTTTTTAAATCCCTAAAAGCAACAACTACCAGTGTCCAGTTGTGCTGTTAAATCAACTGGGAAAAGATTTAGGTGCTTCAAAATCCCTGAATTTCCAGTTCTAGAATACAGAATCCTGCATGTGCTGATCCAAAGGGGTGTTCAAATATGATATCAGTAGTCATTAAAGAGGAAACACATAACTAAAACAAAAACATATTATTGGGTAGCCATGAACACCTGTGACTCACATCATAAATACTTTTCCTCATTGTTAAAGTAAGATCAGAATTAACTGCTAAGATACTGTAAACACAGATTATTACACAGGAAGAAAAATGGATAATGAAATCTGTGAAACTTGGATGAATGTTTTATTCTTGTTATGAGAACATCTTTGAGGTCAAAGGTTTTCCTTGTGGCTCTTTGTCCACTGTTTGCACACTTACGCTGTCCAATGTTGGCCCAGACAATCACGTCATACTGAGGAACAAAAGACAGAAAAAGTAAATCACCAATTAATGTTGAATACTGATGCAAGCAATGTGTGTGTGTTTGGTGTGCATGGCCTCACCGTTTTCCTTTCAAGGTGCTGTGGGCAGGTCCATGCCAGCTGTCCCCACTTTACCAATTGGGGAGGAGCTTTAAAAGAGGAATGTTGACCTGGAGCAGACGGCAGATTGTTTTGACACCCAGTGTGGTAAAATCGGCCACTTCTTAGATTTGAGTCTTAGTCTTATGGCGTAATAATTACCTACTTCCACATTCTCTTTCTCCAGAGTTTGCTGGTTCCCTGGATCCGTCCGTCCTCCTGCTGCAGTCCGCAGCCTTCGGCGTCTGCTCCACTCGGGCTGCATCTTCATCCCCACTGCTACTTGCCAGCGGGGCTTCCATCTGCCTGTCCACCCTCGTGCACCGGTTCTCCCTTGAGTCCAAAGGAAAACCGGTTGATACCAGCCTACATGCTCACACCTCTGCCAGCTACAACCACCCAGCTTCACCCAGTCTTTCCCTCCAGGATCAATCATCAAGTAAGAGCAGAATTTACAGACATAACCTCCTGGATTATCAGGGAGCTTGTGCTTCACTCACTTCTCTCTTCACCGCTTCCAGCAGCACCCACTGAGCCTTTCCTCCTCCAGCTCCTGGTTATCTCTTCCCCAGCCTTGGGAATCCTCTGTTTTGAAGAGAAAAATAAAACATTTAATTGCAATACCATTGTCGCTAAGTTCTTGTGTGCTCGCTCTAGAGTCCTTTCAAAAACATGACAGAACAATCTGGCCACCCGGATTCTGCGGCACACTTACGCTCAGCTTCATCAGAACAAGGGATTCTCTTAGTCCGGCATGAGGCTGCCCTCCAAACTATGTCTCAGCAACAATCGACCCTCCTTCAAAGCATGAATCATTTAACACAACTGTTTAACGATCTTAGTGCTAGGATCCCTGAATCCCTGAATCAGGATCCCTGAAACACAGGCTAAATTAGAATCTAGTAATACTGCGTCTCACCACCTCAGGAACCATTTTTGGGCGAACTGAGCAATAGTCGGGGGTGTAATCTCGCTTTTGAGTGGTCCCGTTCCTCTTTCCGAGCTGACTCAAATAAGATTTCCTATATGGTCGCTCTCTTTAGGGTTAAGTCTCTACAATGGGCCCAGGCCCTTTTTGATCTAGACAGCCTCATTGGTCACTCCTATGATAAATTTATCGAGCAGTTTGAACAAACATTCTGTCCTAAGCTAAGCGAGGAGTAATCCGCGATGCGGCTGTGGAATTTCAAGCAAGCAAGCCTTTCTGTGGCCGAACTTGCTATGAATGTGAGGTTTTGTATCCGGAGCGAGTCCTCTCTTTCAGAGAGGATCTGTGACTGAGTTGCTGCACTGGCTGATTGCTTCCACCTGTTCCCAATCAGCTGTTTGGTGCTTTATAAGGAGCTGGCTGACAACTCTTCAGCGCCTGATGGTTACCATACCGGTTTTCATGAATGGAGTTTTTTGAAGCAACCAGTCCAAGCCTCCAAGTTTGACAGCTGTTTTCCAAGTGGATTACTCACCTCCATCACAGTCAGCTTCTTGTACAGCATTCTACCTGCCTGCTCGCTCTCAGCCACACCGTCTCCTCCCGTACTCCCCAGAAGCCCCAGTCTCCGCTCATCAACCTCACTTACTCCTCCCAGGATCAGACATTCCCCCGGATCAGTGAGTACTGACACATTCAGGAATCCAATTAATTTCCATTAGCCATCACTCCTTCCTAATCCAATCTCTCCGTTTCCAGATGCCTACCAGTTCCCGACGTTCTCTAGCTGAACTATTTATTTTCTTATTTAAATAAACCCCTTTGAATTGTCATTCAGTCTCAGTGTGGTTCTGCATGTGGGTCAGGAGCTTGGGCCGAACCATGACAATGAAGTCCCGCATTTTAGCAGCCGAATCTGGCTGGAAGAACTCCGCTCTAAAGGGAGCTTTTCTGCACTCTTTAAGTGAAATGGTTAAGGACAAGCTTGCCTGCAGAGATGAGCCGAAATCTCTGAATGACTTGAAATATCTCGCCATCAACAATCGCCTTAGAGAAAAGTCCAGGTCAAAATTTTCGTCTTCTCCTGGACCCTCTTGCTGGCGCATTGCCACTGATGCCACTCCCAATCCTTTTCCACGTCATCCCTAACCAGACCCGATGCAGATCGGCCAAGCCCGGCAATCTCTGGCTGAGCGGCAGCGGAGTATGGATGCCAATTGCTGTCTTTATTGCGGCCTTCGCCTGCATTTAATCTCCTCCTGCACTGTTCGCCCAAAAGACAGTGCACGTCAGTAAATCTGGGGGTACTTTTGGGCAGGTTATTGAACAAAAGTCTCCGGCTTGTTTTACCATCCAAAATTCCGAGCAAAGACTGTCACCTTTCTGTTCTGGCCTTAATTTACTCTGGGTCTGAACAGAATTTAATCAGTCCAGATCTGGTCAGGTCTCTTAACCTCACTGTAAAAAAAAAATATTGGTTCCAATTAAAGTTTCGGCTTTGGATGGCAGTCCCCTAACTGCCATAACCCAGTGCACTGTTCCCCTTACTCTCATTGTATCAGGCAATCACCGTGAACAAAATCAGCAACATTTTCCGCCAGGTCCTGCAACGCCTCATGGAAAACAGTCTGTTTGTCAAAACTGAGAAATGTGAGTTTCACAAGGACTCAATCGCCTTCCTGAGATACATCTTCGAGGGTGGACAGGTGAAGCCCAACCCCGGGAAGATCAGTGCAGTCAGTGAGTGGCCCACTCCCAACTCCAGGAAACAACTACAGCGCTTCTTTGGGTTTGCAAACTTTTACAGGCGTTTTATCCGGTACTTCATATTAGTAGCCGCCCCCCTAACTGCTCAACCTGGACACAGGAAGTGCACAGAGCATTCCAAGACCTCAAGAACAGGTTTGTGAAGGCCATACAGATGGCCCACTCCTCCAAATTGTCCTGCCACTCCACGGTCAGCCGTACCATAGCTATCCTCTGTTGGTTCTTCTGGTGGCTGAGTCTAAAAAAGGATGCCAAGGAGTATGTCACGGCCTGCCCCATCTGTAATCGCAAACAAGAAGTCGAAACCGCCTAACTCCTAATTCACCACATCTTCAGGCTTCATGCTGTTCCCCTAGAGATCCTGTCCGTCAGGAGCCCTCAATTCGTTTCCAGGGTTTGGAAGGATTTCTGCCTCTCTCTTGGAGCCCAAGTCCGCCTGATGTCGGGTTTCCAACCCCAGACCAGTGGACAGTGTGAGCGGCTAAATCAGGAGCTGGGGATCACTCTCCATTGTGTCTGCGAAGATAATCCTGGTTCGTGGCGGGGTTGACCCCCATGGGTTGAGTACGCACATAATAGTCACAACTTGGTCGCTTCGGGTCTCGCCCTCAGAGGCCTCCTTGGGGTACCAACCATCCCTTCTTCCCAGCTCATTCCCTGACACTGCCATCCTCTCAGTCGGTGCTCATATAAGATCCTGTAAGAGAGTCTGGGACCAAACTGGAGCCGCCCTCCAGCGGACCTCAGCCCAGAATAAACGCTACGGCGTATTGCCAACGCCTCCCTGCGCCCTCCTACACTACTGGTCAATGAGTCTGGCTGTCTGGCTTTTCCTCTCAGAGGGGGTTCCAGGAAACTGTCCCCTGGGTTCCCAAGCCCATAGTATGTCATACCCAGTGTACTCTACGATGAGCCATTTCCGTGTCCTTATACAGATTTGATGTTTGTTTTTTTGAATTAAAATACTTTTAAAACTCAGAAGATCTTTTGGTGATAGTTTCAGTCTCACTGAAGGTTAGCTTCTTCCCTCGATTTTTGTCTTAGCGTCTGAATCAACAGCATTTGAATAAAAACCAAAAACCACATTAGTCATCTGGAATAAACCTAATTACACAGATTTTACAAGAATATAAAACATACACAGAGATGTTAGCACACCAAACTACTTAGGCTAAAAGTACCGGCTAACTGCAACCTGCTGCTATCTATAGTTCACATGTTTTAATGTATTTACAGTCACATATAACGGGATGCTAAATCTGAATTTGTGATCTCGAAACAACCTTCAGTGATGATTAAAGAAATTATTGTCGATACCTATTCCAATGCGAAAATTGTATCTGATCTTTGTTGAGATCTAACTGCCCTATATGTTCTTTTATTCTCTAAATGATCAGGAAATGAAGAGGAATAAAGAGATAATAGTACCAGCTTCGTTTTATTTTTGAATGTTCCTTTATTGATAGATAAGTACAAAAGATCAATTGATCATAATAAAGCTTTGAGATGGATTAGACTTGTAACCACAGGGATATACAATGTTTTAAAAGTCTCCACACTGAATAACAGAAAGCACTATCAGGTTTATCTTGTTTAAAAGAAGCTAAAAAAACAGGCCATGGAAAAAAGGGAGTAAGTTAACTGATGTAATAGTTTTACTTTAGTTCACACACAGGTTTCCTATAAGCTTTAACATGCAGATTATGTAACAAGTTGGCAAAAAAATTTTTTTTACACTTATTAAATAAATAATTTGATTTTCTGTGTGACATGTAAAATGGGACATGACTCTCAAACCATTACTCCGATTACTGCAAAAAGTTGAACTTAGAACTTTAGGTAGGTAACAGTCCCGTAGGACAAAAACAGGAATATCTGTGATTCCTTTTGATCACTGTGTATGCGTTCTGAAGCTCTTAGGGCTATTTTAAAATATTGTCATGTAAACCAGGCCTAACCTAAGAAAATGTAAGCACATTAAACAGAAATAATCACAAGAAAATGAATAAAGCTACCAAAACAATAATCAAAATACCTAACTAACAAACATAATTAAAAACCAAGCAAAACAGCCCCACAGTGAGATAATATTTTTAAATTGTGTAAAATAATCATCAGTGAACCATTTATGGTATAGTAATTTAATCTAGGTATAGTAAGTAAGGGTTAGTGAAATATATATATATATATATTTTTTTTTTTTCAGGTAGATTTCCATGTGAAATAGTAGATCTCTCTTCACTATATTTCTCCAAAAACAAAATGTTTTCATCTTATTGCATACAGACAATGCAGTCACAAAAATCTGGTTTAGGCGTACATGTGCATGTCTACCGAGGTAGGGTAAATTCTGCCACACAGTCTTTGTGATTGAGTGGTCAGTAGAGCAGACTGGGAGGGCCTGGGATTAATTATCAAAGGAGTGAAAAGGGATCAAATGTTCTGTTTTTACAATGATTTCAAACTGGTTTTAAACCAAGTTTAAAAGTAGTGATGCACCGATACCTTTTTTGTTTTCCCAAACCGCTACGTTATTGATCTGAGTACTTGCAGATTCCAAGTTGTTTTGTTTAGTTTTTTATATTTTTAAAAATACAAATTTTCTATTAAATTATCGTAGAGTATCCACATTTTAAGTATTGGTTCATGGTACCAGTTAACTTACAGGTATCGGTGCAACCCTATTTAAGAGTGTAAATGGCACTGATCGGAATTAGACAAACAATTTCTTGTGTAATGAAGAGTCGATGTCACAAAGCAGTAACTTAAAACAACTCCGATCAGGGATGTTGGATACTCCATTAAATCATTTACAGGTTAGTGTTCTTTGGGTTTGTCTCCTTCTTGAAAATGTCTCCATCAAGCTGCTCCCTCCACTTAAGGATAACTCCACCCTCTTCTAGTTTGTCCTGGAGCTGGGAGACACACACACACAGTATTTTTTTTATCTGAGACATATATATTTGGGGTGCAACGTTGAATATTTTTCCGCCCCACAGGTGGCGGAAAAATATTCTTCGTGTGCCCGCTGCTCAAAGGGCATCTGTGTGTGCATCAATGAATGGAGCGCAGCACATCTCCTCTTTGCTTTGCGCTCCGGCATACCGCAAAGAGCAGGTGAACACAGCGCAACCCGGCGCCCCTGAATGCTGGAGCCCGCCTGGCAGAAAGCGCTCAAGTCGGGGAGAAATTTTAGCAGCGCCTCACAGCAGGGCTGATTTCCGAAAAAAGCACAACCGACCCGTGTACATTTTTTTTGCTTCTCACTGCTCCGTGATGCGTGCATTGTGGAGAGGAGGTCGTGTCTCTATGCCAACCAGCAGCTGGAGTGGGGAACAAAGAGCTGGTTGTTGCATATATATATATATATATATATATTATACAGTTGTCTGCATAAATGAGTACACCCCACTACATCCCACAAATGTAGGCCATTGATTGCAAACAAGATTTGTTCATTTGCACACACAAAAAGGTGATTTGCCTAACAAATTCCTTCAAGCCCATGTTGCAAAAATGAGTACACCCCAATAATAGTCCTAGAAGAAAAGCCAGACTTAAGACTACAAACTTCTAATTAACAGGCATTCAACCACTAATGATTCATTTAAGAGGTGTCCAGCAGACAGGTGACAATAAAAGGGCATCACTTTACAAAGAGAAGCCCTTCCCATTTCATGCCGTCAGTAATGGCTCCCCATGGAAGAGAAATCTGAGAAAGGAAATAATTTCTTTACACAAAAAAGGTGAGGGCTACAAGAAGATCAGCAAAGCTTTACATATCAGTCAAAATACTGTAGCAAAAGTGATCCAAAAATTTGAGAAGGATGGAAGTGCAACCATCTTACCAGGCCGTCCACCGAAGTTAAGATCTCGACAGGAGCGTCTCTGATGAGAAGGGTTAAAGAAAATCGCCATGCAAGTTCACTGCAGTTAGCTAAAGCAGTAGAAAGCCAAACTGGAGTGACCGTTTTCCAGGACACCATACGGCGCACACTGCGGACGAATGGCATGCATGGGTATTGTCTATGAAGGAAGCCTCTCCTAAAGCCCATGCACAAAAAAGCACGCCTAGATTTTGCAAGGGCCCATGCTGAAAAAATTAAGACTACTGGGACTCTGATGAGACAAAGATCCCTGTTTTTGGAACTAATGGTTTAAAAACTGTATGGTGTCTAAAAGTTGAGGATTTCAAAGAAAAATGCATGGCGCCTACAGTGAAACATGGTGGTGGCAGTGTACTTATATGGGGCTGCATGAGTGCTGCTGCTGTTGGGGAGCTGCATTTCATTGATGGTATCATGAACCCAACAATGTACTGCTCTATACCGAAGGAGAAGATGCTGCCATCACTCCGTGCACTTTTCGTTGTGCACTTTTCCAACACGACAATGATCCAAAAACACATTTCTAAAGCTACTGTTGCATTTCTGAAGCAGAACAGGGTGAAGGTGATTGAATGGCCAAGTTTGTCTCTTGAGCTGAACCCAATCGAACACGTGGGGAATTCTGAAGTGATAAGTTGAGAATCCCTCTCCATCCAGCATTCAGGCTCTAAAATAGGTTATTCTTGAAGAATGGAAAAAGATAGATGTTGCCTAGATTGCGTAGACCATGCCTAGAAGGCTTGGTGCTGTCCTTAAAAATCATGGTGCTCATACATAAATACTAGATGTAGTAGTTTTTGTTGCAGGGTGTATTCATTTTTGCTTCAACCAATTTGAGTAAAACTGAAGATTTTGTGATCTAAATTAGATTATTAACCTTTATTATTATTAACCGATTTCATGTTATGGAGGTAAATAAGTGTTCAATAAAACTCGTCTTCTGGAAAGTTTGGAAATTGTTCTTTGGAAATTGATTACGAATGTCATCAAAACAGCAGAAGTGCAGCCATTCAAATGTCCAGGCCTTACCTTTCTCAGGATGTTTGCTTTCAGGACAGGATCATTCAGATCCACAGAGTCCTCCATTTTCAGTCTCAGCTTCACTATCTGGTTCTTTATTTCTTCAAAATAAAGAACAGTACTGAAATGTCACTTCTACTGAACAATCATTAAAATATTCTCATTCTTTCTTTCTCTTCAATAAAACACTCACCAGGAAGGGGGCTGTAGCAGACAAAAGGTAGTTGTGTTTCACAGGGGAACAACTTAAATTGTCCGGATCCCTTGATAGATGTTACACCACAGACGACTGTCATTGATCCAATGGGATTATAAGCAGTCTCCCAGTTGGAGAAGAAGAAAGTGCTTCCATCTGACCAGTAAAAATCTGGACTGTTAAACAGGCCAATCCACAGGTTGGAACCAAAAGGCACCAAGTTCTGCGCCATCTGGTTCTCAGTGTCGTTCCTCACTGTGGCCATGTTGGTGAAGTTCTCAATGCACACGGTCTGTGCACCGAGCCAGCTCATTTCTTCTTCGACATAAACATATTTGGGATCCAGGTATGTGCCTGTTGTTGAGGACATTGAAAACAGAGGTGAGCAAGTGGTTGGTCCAAATTTCAGAGTACAGTGGGCCCCCCCGGTATTTTCAGGCGTTAAGAACCGCAGCTAAAAGTTGACCTATAGCTAAAATCTGCGAATGCGTCAGACCCTCTCTAATAATGCCTGTACCTGCTCATTTCAACAATTCAAACACCAAATGTATCTTAATATGAATTCATATGCACAGTGGAGACCATTATTATTGAAAAAAATAGCCTCTCTTTAAACAAAATTGAGGCAGAGGTCCATAAGGCGTTTTTTTAATATTTAATACAGCACAAAAAAAGGCACAGCTTGAACCCTCCAATCCTTCTAAAATAATATATAGTATATTTAGTGATGAGTGTTCATCTTTTATCTTTTCTTGGGAGTCGGTCCATGCCAGTTCAAGTTAAAACAAGAACCAACGCCAGAGCGTCATGTCGGTGTCTTACTGCTCTGGCGTCTATCCCTGCAGTCTATCAAAAATTACACAGCACATAAGCTCCATAAGCTACTGTCCTAGATACATTTAAAATTGATAAATTTATATTTGCTTTTCCACAGGAACAGGGCAGCTCCTGGTTTGAAGTAGTGACATTTAATACCTTTTTAATACCTATTTCAGTAAAATTTTATGGCAGGTTATTGCCAGAAATATGCATGTCTATAGATGATGTCTATAGATAATATTTTTGTTTTTAATAATTTGTAAAAATTAGTAGGGCACATTTACTATGCATCGAACGCTGTTTCCCAAAGTCATCAAAAATAAATTGGCAACAGAGGGTGTAGCAGTAAGAAGAGGGGAAACATTTCCCGAATCCTATGGTGCGGTATTGGGGCCAAAATTAAGACTACTTCCCTGCCCCATTCCGAAGCTGGCAACTGATCTGACAATTGATAGACCGGTAACGCTAACTGATACGTCGGAGGTAGCAGGGAAAAGGCAGAGTACTCACTTGTGGTTACAACTGGACGCATAAGCAGGCCACCCACTGGATTGTCAACTCTATCAGCTGTCTATAACCTGGATTGGCATGGCGATTAGCTTGCCGAAGCTGGCCATTAAACACTTTTTTTTAATCCTCGAAGGAAATTAATGTAAATAGAGGTGAAAATGTTTATTAAATACATGTATCAATTTTATAAATCATATAATTCAATGCAGACGACCCTAATTTCACAAAGTGGGTCAGGGAATTGTGTGTTTTTTTCATTTTTTTTTTCATTTAGGGTAGCAAGAGGAAGGATTTGAACGTGTACGTTTGATTGTGAGACATATAGGCAGGAGACGGAAATACTCTAATCCGACCAACAGAAAAGGTATTTAGGATTAAGGATATTTTACAAGAGGCTTATTATTATTATTATTATTATTATTATTATTATTATTATTATTATTATTATTATTTAATTTTAACAAGTACTTGTTGAACTTCAGATGGTCATTTAATAATATTTAAAAAGTTTTAAATAAATAGTTCCATCAGCACTTTCTGCCACATCCAATCATAATCTTCATGTGGCCCAAAATACGAAGCCGTCAGACCAATACCAGCGGATTTCGCTGAACAGACCAATCCAGACCTCAGAGTCATGACCAACAGACGAAAGTCCGTTGAGCAGTTGTGTAATTTCTTCGGAGCTTTGAACCGTGACCAGGTCAGTATATTTCTGTCTGCAGTAGGTCTGAGCTTCAGTCCAGGTCAAAGGTTGATTTACAAAGTGGTATTGAAATAGGCAGCTTGAGAAGATAAGCTGGTCTGAAAAGTAAATAACATGCTTAATACGATTTATCAGAGGCCCAAATGCAATGTTACATATTAATCACTGCAAATTTTAACAGAAAAGTGTCTGACCTGAGAGAAAGAAGACCGCACACCAGATCCTGGCCATTGTGATGCCCCTCTGTGAACTGACGAAGGAAAGTCAGACTTTATAATGACCCTCAGAAAAAGTGCCAGCGCTTTGTACTAAGGAAGAGACCTGAGCAGGAGACAACTGTCTGGGGTGTTTTGTTTTTTTTTCCCATGCAAAAAGGCTTTAAGGCTGCAAGGAAACTTTGCATTGCTAACAACAGCCAAATTTGCAAGTTTAATTTTTTTTTTTCCATGCTTCCTAATCAAATTTTCCACATGAGGAAACAAACACGTCTTTATCAGCATGACAGATTTATGGCACGTTTCCACCGCAGCTAAAAAGCCTTTTTCAGTAACCAGAGTCATTTGGGCGTTTTTAATACAGGAATCAGGACCAAATCAGAAAAAGCTGGGTAGCAATGCACCCTTAAAAAATACCCAGGATGTTAAAAGTGTGCCATGTGCCGTTATTCACTTGAAATTTTGGTTTTGTGGTCATTTTTATAAATACTTAATGTTTTTTTTTTTTTTATCTAATTCAACATCATTTGTTGTGACAAGCAGAGAAGAAAATGAAACCTGTCCTACAATTTGTTGCATTTTTTTTTTTTTTGCGTGGTAAAGGTATCGGTATTGGTACTCGGAATCGGCAAGTACTCAAATCCAGGTATCGGTATCGTATCGGTCCGAAAGAAGGTGGTATCGTTGCATCTTTAGTTTACCAACAGCCCCATACACCGACTGTGTATTCACCAGAATCTGTTTCTCTGGTTGTCCTCCTGTAAACCACTTACCAGCAAACCATGCTAATGGATCACTCATCTGTAACACATAGATAACAACGAACGAGGAGTATTTCGACTGTATTTCAGAGAGTATGTATTTATGTGGATGGATGTCGATGAACACTTTGACGAGGGCAGTGCTGGAGCTGGGGTGAGCACGGAAACCCCAATGGAAATGATCAAATCGGTTGGTCGTCTTTAGGAATTTATTAAACTTTTGAAACGCAGCTTTTTCAGTAATCTTGCTGACGAATGGGAGATTAGAGATGAGCCTGCAGTTCTGCATCAGTGTGTTGCATGACTGCTGTTTTTAAATTCTGAGGGAAGACAGCTGACAGGAAGGATGTTTTACGTGTTTTAATCGGGTCAGACTTAACGGGAGGGAAAACTTTTTAACAATTCTTTTTGGGTAAGACCTTGAGGTAGTAAGAGAAGGAGATAAATTGTTTACAATGATTTTATCACGGCGTGATTGTTTAGTTTATTAATTTCAGACATTTTCTTTACATTGTTTTTACATGGGGACGACACCGGTAGTGGGTTTGTACTGATGTAAAGATCGACCTTCTAATTTTCTGAATCTTTTCAGTAAAAAAAAAAGAGAAAGATCAGCAGGAATATTCTCATTTTTAGATCAACCGTCAAAACTGGTCTTTGATGAAACATCTGTTTTACCAGCAACACTCTTTGCGAGGACTTCTTGAGACATCTGCTAGAGATACTGAAGCGTTTAAAGCGAACAAGGCAGGATGAATATTTTAGGGCTGACATTTACCTACAGTCAGCCACCGTGCAACACACTTTCCATAAAACAGTCATCAAGGGAAAATAGTCGGGGGGAAAACCTTGAAACGTAAAGGTAGTTTATACCCTTGCAGGTTTGAGTTTGGTGTTTAACATTTTTTTTAATATATTTTCCCCTCTAACTCGTGTTCCAGCTTTTGGGGGTTCAGTTGATTTCTCTAGCAGCTACTTTTTCCTTTACTTGAGTAATGATACGTTGAAGAAGCCCTTCTCTTACGTGAAGAAAATGTTGGCTTCTCTGCCGACCTCTGGGTGCATTTAATTAATAATAGTGGTTTGATGTTCACAAACAAATCAGATTGCTTTTGCACCACTCTTTACTGTGAACGGAGTCCCTGTGGAGAGCCATTCATTATTCTTTTTTTTTTATTAGCTAGGGGAGCATCAACTTAGCTTTACTGAGGAGGCCTGTTTTGCAACTGCGAGTTTCATTTCATGGCAAAAAAAACAACAACAAAAAACCCAGAAGATGAAGCCATTTGTACGAAAACCATGCAAAGAAACTCGCTGTTATGATTGGACTTGTTTCTCCGATTAAAACTACCTTTTAAGATAGTGTTATGGCTTTCATTAAGTCCACATTTCTATATTATTATTACTTTTTTTACATGATTTAATATTCTCTTTTTATTTTATTTTTTTTTCTACGTGTCCTGTCTAGCAGTATGCTACTCAGAATTGGTGTCTGAGTACCAAGTACAAGCCCAACAGTTTTACTTTCCCAAGCAGAGTATTACAGCTTCGCTGTAGTACGCCACTTGATGTATATGTATGAAAAATCTTTATTAGTGATTACTGTGGGTTCAATTTCCTGACGTCATGGACACTAAACTGAGACAAGAAGGGAGAAAGGAAGAAGGTGAAGAAAAGAAACCGGACCAGCAGAGGTGCGAACCGACGACACAAGACAGGGAGGCAAACAAAGAACACAAGAAAACATCCCAGTCCTCCACCTCTGCCGGACGGCAGAGAAACAGTAATACAAAACAAAAACAACAAACTGTACAGAACCAAACCAATAGTTCGGATCTAGTAGAATAAACTAAGAATTACACATTCACTAGACACAAGCATGGATTAATGAACATAATACAAATGTTTCTGGTAAGCTCCTGTGAACAACTAACTAATGATGATAACCTCAGCTTAAGATATGTCCGTCCACACCAATGTCTCCACACCTATGTGTGTGCGAGCATGCGGGTCTGAATAAGGTTTCCCCATGCAAGTGATTGATAGCTGGTGTAAGGAACCGTCAATCCGTCCTACAGGAATCGACACAGACATGGAGGAGGCAAGAGATGTATGCATCCAGGGTCCCACAGAGTACAGAGGCCACAGGCAGATCAGCGCAGGGCTGATCACCCACCAAGAGGGGAACAGATGGAAGCCCCAGGGGAGCACCCACCAGCCGTGATGCTGGGGCCCGAGAGATCGCAGTGACGAGCCCACGGGCTCCGCCGGAACCCGGCTACGCCAGGGCGGGCCCGGATCAGGACCTGGAGGCCACGGGGACCAGGGGCACCCCGCCCCCCAGCGGGGCCCCAACCAGGGACCAACTGACAAGGGCCCCCCGCCGCCGCAGGCAAGGGGGATTCGCAGCCAACCGACGGACAACACACGCCGCCGCCACCCTGGACCAATACCCATCGCCAACAACCCGGCCCACCCCCACACACCCACATGCCAGGGAGAGCCACAGCGGATGTACGCCCTCCCCAGGCCGCGCCCAGCCGGCACCTGGACATTCAATCTTCCAGCTCCTGGGTCCAGATCCCACCCCACGCAGGGCGCCAAAATCAGGGGCCCAGCCAATGCCGGACAGCCCCCCCCAGATGAACCGACCAGCCAGCAGAAGTCCTGGAACCGGCAGGAGGCCTGGGCGCCAGGCACGGTCCCCACCGATCCACCGGACGGCACCAACCTACTTTACAACCCCGGCACCCCCATAAGAGGTGCCCCAGTCAATCCAAGGAGGACGTCGGCCCGAAACAGCGGCCGCCCGACACACCGGACCACCAAGGACCCACCAGACATGCACCAGGCATCGAGAGCCATCATCAACCAGCGGGTAGTAACTGAGGGGAAGAAGACGCATCAGGCCAGAGGGAAGCCAAACACCCAACCTGACAGGTAGACATAGACAGACAGAGACACTCATACGTACCCTCCCTCTCATGCAGGGCCGGAGTGGGATTCATTTTTGGCCCGGGAAATATTAGTGCAGAGCGGCCCTCACTCTGCGCCAAAGCGCGCACGCTGTGACAAAGTTGGATATTTCAAAAATAACTATTTAAACTGACCGATGCACTAACAACTAATGACCAGCAGGTGTCCCAAAAACTTTTGTAAACTAGACTATTATTCAAAGCTCTTACTTGACCTGTTTAGACTTCACAATTACCGTCATGAAAAAACTAAATACATTTGAATAAAGAGAAGTTACAATTTAATATATAATATCAAAATACGAATTGTAGCAATTAGACTAAATTTATATTTTGTGACAATGAAAGGCATTTACACACATTTCAGAATAATGTCCATTTTTATTTCAAGGACTTTACAAGCAAGGTATAAGGCAAGTGCAGATTTAACTTAGAATATAACTAACTAATAATTAACATTGATGTGGACTAAACAAGGACTCCAGGACTAAGACTGGGTGAAACCAAAGATATTTCCACAGTACAAGTGTGCTGGTAAAACAAAAGAAGTCTATGACTAATCTACAACTAAACTGACCCAGTTAATAAACCAATAAACAACTGCACAGTTTAAATCATGAGTAAACTCCGGAGAAGTGCACTTGTTTCTGCTACTTTGTTAATGATGATGTCATTATCCAACGACATGAGGATGTCTTTTTCTGTGGACATGAGCATGAATGCTTCAAGTCTCTGCTGGCTCATTGTGCTTCTGAGTCGGTTTTTTATAAATTTTAATGTTGAGAAACTTCGCTCACACGCAACTTGTGTTATCGAGAGGGTAAGTAAATATTTGTAGGCAAGGTCAATGGTATGGTACGCATCAGTGAAAAGGTTGTATTGTGATAGGATGAGATGGACGCAGATGACACATTTTTTGCAAGAAGAACATGTTTTGTTTTTTAATTCTATTTTAGGATCTCGCCCTTCTTCGTTTTCTTTATTATCCTCACTGGCTTGTCTTACAGTGTATGATTCTATAGGGGACATTTTAAGTCTGTCCCACTGTGTGGCAAGGTTGCAAAGTTCTCTGCGCAAAGTTGTACCTGAGGCTTCACTGTCAAATTTCAGCAAACATTTGCTTACCTCTTCCAGTGCTGAGTCAGGAAGCCCGCTTTCTTTGATACTAGGGAATTTTCTTGGGTCTAAGTAAGCAAAATCAGCACAGAGTTTGGCATTAGAAGAGAACCTCCTATGAATGCTGTCAATCACTGTGTCTAGAATGACATTGTGAACCTTCACTCTGTAATCATCATCTGCTGATAGGCACTCATCTTCTGCACTTTCCCCTGGCATTCTTTTCTTTTTCCTGATCCTTCTTGAGGATAGGGTAGATTGCACAGAAAGTTCAGACTCCTTCTCTGCAAGCTTCTCATTGGCCCATACCACAAAGCTATTTGCTGCATTTTTAATGCCATCAAAGTCCCTTGAATACTTCCTAAGCTCTTCCTCTGTGCCCTCAACCAGCCTCTGTGCAGTGATGAGCTCCATACCCTTTGTCTGTAAATATTTGGAAAGCGGTGTTGTTTGTTCAAAAATCCGTAGGAAAATTTGTGCGGTGAGAACAGTTTCATATTTTAAGAGATTTTCAATAAACCCTCTTGCCTTTGCTCTCACAATTGGCTTCTGTGTGTTGTCTTCAAGAATGGAGTCAAGTGTGAGGAGAGTCTCTACAAATAAAGACTCCTTTGGATCTCCATATCCTCCAAACATTTTCCGCACAGCCTGATCCTTGGCCCACCATCGAGTTTGGCCTATTGTGCCTAAAGTTTTCTTTCTGGCATCCTGGCTGTGTTCTTCCCATGCTTGCATTCGCTTGTATGATTCTTTTAAAAACACAGCTATGTCATTTAGGAGGGAGAACAGGGAAGCACTATCGACAACACTGCCAGTAGCATCGGCTAGAACCAGATTTAACAAATGCCCATAACACCATACATGTACCTGGTTTGGAGCATGCTCACTGAGAAAGGCTGAAAATCCATGGTACTGCCCCTGCATATTTGCAGCACCATCAGTAGAGTTTCCAACACATCTGCTAATGTCAATGTTGAGGTTTAGGAGTACTCTTTTCAAAAGCTCAACAAAATGCTGCCCTGTCGACGTTTCAGTGGCCACTACTGAAATGAGGTGTTCATGTATCACATTAGTGACATATCTGATAATAATTGAGCACTGATCCTTAGAGCTGACATCTTGAGTTGTATCAATCTGAACTGAGTACATGCCTGACTGTCTCACATCTTCAGCAATAGCACCCTTGATCAGTTCGCTTATGGCTTCTAAGACTTTATTAAATATGTCTTTTGACATAAGGGTGATGAGAGCACCTCTACCTTTAGCTCCACTCTCATGTTGTTTCTTGCTATTTCCCACGCATGTTTTCAAATGTTGTTGGAGGACACTGTCATATTTGCTCAAAAGTATAATTAATTCCAGCACATTTCCATGATTTTGTGAAGCATCCTCCAGGCTATAGGCAGCCTCTTCATTGGACCTGTAGCTAAGGCCACATTTTCCAATAACTTTGATCACATCCACAATGCGTTCCATCACTTCACGCCTTTTCTTAACCTGCTCTACACGCAATGACATTTGAGTGCCACACAACAGGCTTTTAACATCTGCCTTCTGTAACTTCAAAAAGTATGCATCAGCACAATCTTTATGTGTCTTACTTTTTTCATGCTCCTGTATTCTCTGGTGAATGTGTTTCCAGGCATTCATGCCTCCTTGAACAAATGGATTCTTTACATCCTGAGGTGCCAATGCAAGGCACACTGAACAGTAAAGGGCATTCCTTTGGTCACAAGTGAGCCACTTGCGATTGCTGCCATCTTTTCTGACAAAAATTTTACGCAGGGGGTGTTGAGGATTTTGATATGGGTGATAGGAGAAAAAAAGATCAAAATCCTGCTCAGAAGGACGAGCAAAGTAATCAAAACTGCACTGTTCATCTTATTTTTCTTTATCTGTTGCAGGTAGTTGCTGCTGAACTGTTGTCTTTCCCTTCATTTCTTCCTCTCCCTGAGTTCCCTCTGTGCTTTCTACACTTACAGATTCGCCTGCACCTGCATTAAATATTAACAATTTATAAAACAAATCCATAATACTACTATAGTTATGCTTGTGCATTGCTCACCTTTGTCTTGTGTGATATTTGAAGGAGGAATGCTACTTGGTCCTGGCACATCTTTTTAAAGACACATATACAAAATATCACCTTTCCAATATACAAATAAGTTAAAACCTTACAATTAATCAATCAATTATTGTATCTTTACAAACAGGCTTAGTCGCTTTAGATTAAAAACACAATTCTTCCCAATTCATTGTGGGTATATTATTTTTAATACCTGCTGCCCCTTCCTGAGTGTTAAGCTTTTCATTTACAGCATGGCTGGGCCTGGGCACCTGTTGTATCTGAGGACCTAAGAAGCAATCAATGTTATTATTGGACGACATGTTAAACATTTATGGAGTCACTCTTTAATCCAGCATCTCCTGCTGTTAGCTTACCGCTGTCCTGTTTCTGTCCTGATTCTTCATTGGCGACAGTGGAGCTCGTTGTTGTACCAAAAAAATGTATTAACTTTGCACATTTGGCTGCCTCAGCTTCAAGCGCCTTTCTTTTTCTACTTCTGTTTTTTTCCGCTCCTCCCTTGCTTTTGTTCCTTTCCATTTTCGCGTTCGATGACAGCTGTGATGCTACACCGGCTTCCTCTCTCAGTCCAGTCTACCATTCATTCAACCCGCGCTTCGGTTCTTAGTCCCGCCCACTTTCTACAGAAAACCATCTGCATCGTAGGAGAACAAAACGTAACCAATGACAGCGTGTATAGTGCCTTGCTTCGTTGATATGCAGCCAAATCAGCCAGCCCAGTAAGTGAATGTGCTGACGGGACTCAGGGGGGAAACAGAGAGAGCGATGACAGGCAGCTGCAGACGGCTCAGCCCGGCGCGGTCAGCGGCCGTAGAGGCGCAGTCAGCCTGCCTGGCATAAACAGCGGCCGGCTGAGCCCGGCCCTTACTCCGGCCGGCCGATCGGGAAATCTCCCGACTCTCCCGATTAGCCACGCCGGCACTGCTCTCATGCGTACACATTCTTACAAATACAGGACATACGAAAAAAGGACGCTATACACTCATTCATACCCCCCATACGTACAATATACTCCATACTCCCAGGCCCAGGGACAGACGCCCCAATAGAGCACCCTGCCCCTGCACCCGGGAGACAGACCCCTTTGCCCACCAGGATGGGGACAAGCAGACCGCCAAGGCCCCCACACCGGCAAGAGCAGCCCACCAGCCCAGGACCCCGACCAGACGGCCTGATGTTCTACCCGGGCTCCGACCCCTGATGGTCCAACGAACAGGGGTGTGGAAAGACCCCCCAGCCTCTCTCCCCCCGCTCAATGTGGTGTTGTTGCGTGTTGTTCTAATGTGCACTTAAAACAGAGGGGTGGGACATGGGAATACTGCCGGGTACCCCCATCTCCCCCCCCGGGCCCTCAGTGTCTAGATGCATTTAAACAGTGGGTGCCGGCACCACAGGCGAGGCCCCCCACAACGGGCCCCTATAAGGGGCCCCCCATGAGGGGTCCCGCCCCCAGCGCCAATGCGCCCCACCGCCAGGTCCCTACATGTGCGTTCCATGTAAATGTTGCAAGTGTAAGTGTCTAAGTTGCTCAATAAAATCGGGACCCAGGCCGCCACCGGGTAGCGAAGACGGAAGCTCCATCCCGCACCCCAGTGACGTGCCCACGTCCCAAGGCCTTGTGAATGGTAGAATGAAGGAGCAGGTGGACAGAGGCATGGGGATGGGGAGAAAATAACTGGGTTGACCATTGCCAACCGCAGGGAGCCAGCTCCCCTGCTGACTCCAATAGGCACCCCCGTTCGGCCCATTCCACCAGGGGTGGGAGGCCCCAGCATGTCAAGTCGGGGCCCACGGCAGCGGCACCCCCGAGCCCCATGGGGGCTCCGGCAATCCACCAGCCCCCACCCCAGGGGCACACCTAAATCCTTCCCAACATTCACTCATATATATTCTCATATATATGAGTGTATATATCATTTTAAATATTGTGTAAGCAGCACAATTATAAGCAGTATTTAGCTATGAGCAGAAAATCATTAAAATTAACCAAAATGAGGGCTGGAAAACATCAATTTGTGTACAATCAGTCTGTAAGTGTCATTTATCAACCAAATTGCTCAAAAAACGAATTTTTCAATTCGTTATGTTCGAACATTCCATTTTCTAATAAAGTTGGGTTTTTTTGCATAATAATTTCATACCTAAAAGGTTCTAAATGTGCCTTTAAAAGACAGAAGCTAATGCGATATTGGTGGAAAATGGTGAGTGTACCTGGGGTGAAGGTATTGCAACCAGGAGGAGAAACACAGATGTATATGTACGTGTAGCAGGAATATGCTCATTTTTAGATCAACCAATAGAACTGGTCCTTGACGAAACGTCTGTGTTTTACCAGCAACACCATGTGTGAGGGCTTGTGAAGAAATTTGCTTAGAAATAATGAAGCGTTTACCTGACATTTACCTGCATTCGGCAACCGTGCAACATGCTTTCCATAGAACAGTCATCGAGGGAAAATTATTCATCAGAACCTTGAAGCATAAGGGGAGCCTCTGGTTTCTTTTGCATATTGAAACCTTTTGCTTAACATGCCTTAAACTCAAAGCTTTTGGGGTTTAAGTAAGTATGTAAACTAATTTTTTTTTAAATAGCATCTTTCTAGAAATAAAAGTCACATCTTTCTAGAAAGGATCACAAAGTGCTTTACGACAGACACAAATACAAACAATCGGGAAATAATCTAAAACAGTAATAAAAAAGCTACGTAAAGGCAATGCTAAAAAGATGAGTCTTTATTTGATTTTTTTCCCAGAGAGAAGGTGCCCTACCCCCCTTTGGTTTTTAGTCAAATCTTTCTTCCAACCAGCAAGTGCTGATCATAGATCTTGAAGACCTGCTGGGGTTATAAGGCTTCAACAGCTGGCGGATATAAATCGGGGCAAGATCATTTAAAGATTTTGCAGTTAGAAACAAGATCTTGAAATGAATTCTTTATTGAACGGGGAGCCATTGTATGATTTCTGTCATACTACGGTAATAATTGGATTTTCTCTTGCTTCAATAAATGCAAATTAACGAGTGTCTCTGCTCTGTCCTCTCAAACCCTCAGTTGGCTGTGGCAGATGGCTGCTCGTACTGAGACTGGTTCTGGTTCTGCTGGATTTTTCTTCCTGTTAAAGAGGAGTTTTTCCTCTCCAATATCGCCATTAACTGACTCAGTATGAGGGATTACTGTGAAGTCAAAGACTTGGTGAAGTCTGCCGGATTCCTTTTATACTTTTTCAAATAAAGAAGACTTGATAAACTAATTTGGATAATAAACTGATTAATGATATAATTATAAACTTAGGAAGAATAGAAGACCGCACGCTTCGTTAAAGTGCTCTATTAAAGCCTTCTGGAAATACCTAATCAAGTTATTGTTTTTAATTATCCCTTGTGACAGTATTTTACTCCACGGGAAAAGAATAAACTAAAATATGACAACATTTCAGGTTTTGAAATGTCTCTCAGTAGTAATCGTTTGACAACCCTATAATCTTTAGACATTGTCGTCAAAGCCCCCCCAGAGAAAATTCCACCAGCCAACACCGCTAGAAACTGAGAAAGCAGCGCACAGCAATATGACTCCCCCATGACTCAATAAACATTTCAAATTGTAAATTTCTTACATTTTATATGCATATTAACAACTATTTAACCTGCAACCTGAACTTTAACTTTCCATCCCTGTTTGTACTCTGCGTCGCCTGGCTTCCCAGGTTTGATTCCTGACCCATGGACATTTGCCAAATGTCTCTCCCGCTTTCTGCACTGTCCACCATTAATAAAGGCAAGCACCGAAATAAAAAGATATATCTATATATAATTGTGAGTGTATTTGCATTATCAGGTATCAGAGCCGGGCCAAGGCACAAGCGAACAGAGCGATTATTTTAAAAAAATGTTTAACTGTAAATATGTTTGTGTAGTAAATTGGCAAATTTCTTTGTAACTAATTATTTGAGTTAAAAGTTAAAAGTTAGGTTTTTTTGAAATTATATTAAAAATGTTAAATTAAAATAAAATTGAAAAATAATTTTACATATTCATTGGTTGTTGTGCTACCATTGTTACAATCTGATGCTTTAGTGTAACCTATTTTTTTTTAAGTATTAAAGTATTATATTATATATTTTTAAAGCTTAAAGTATTTCCTTTTATTTCCTCTCATCCTGTTCCTCGTGTTTCTGCCTAATATATCCATATTTCAATCAATTTATAATTTTACTTCTGCAGAGAGGATCATTGGTACTTTTCTTCCCTCCATTCAGGATCTGTACCTTTCCAGGGTCAGGAAGCGGGCCAGGAAAATCTCCCCTCAGGCCGGTGTTACAGAGCACTGTACGCCAAAACCACCGGACACAGAAACAGCTTCTTCCCCGGGGCTGTCGCTGAGTAGTCACAGTGTGAGCCCATTCACATGAATAATAAACTAACTGCTCTATATACTCAATGTACAATAACCCCAGTTTGGTGTCTATATTATCCATTATTTGTGGTCAAATTCATTCAAATTGTAGTCAAATGTGTCATACTTGGCCATTAAAGCTGATTCTGAGACATCAGATAAACACGATCAGGTCACTAATGCAATGTGGATAAATGCAGGTATTCTGACATAAAACACTATTTACAGTGAATAATGTCCATCAAGCTACCAGGAAGCACAAGTTGGACTAGGCATTTCATTATTAAGGACTGCAAACCGCTCAGCATTGTTGAAAGTGAAGAGTTATGGGAACAGTTTCAGGTTCTTGAACCATCTTATGTTTTGCAAACCAGAAAGTTATTGTGCATCCGCCCCATGCAAGTATGTTTTTTTTTTAAACTGGAGAAATTGCAATCCATAACAAACATCACCTTCACAAAAGACATTGACATCTGATATGAACATTTTAAACTGATAAAAGGCATTGTACAATATGAAACGTACATGACAATTGAATCCATGGATTACTTTTACTTTCCCAAATTAGGTTGCCTGCAATATTAAGGGTGTCAGTAGACAGGGTGTGTTAAAATGCTTCATCCGGCAATTACTTGATGGCCATCTTTGACAAAATGTAACAATTTTTTAAACAAAGAAGCTCACATTTTAATTCAATACTGGGTATGTCAAAATACATTTTTCTCCTTGTGAGAATTACATGACCAACCTGAACTAAGACAATAGAATCAGCTCTTCAGATGAGGTGGGTGGCTCTTAAAAGAGCCGTTGTGTTTGTGCTAGCTGAGCAGCAGGAGTTTACTTGGAGCTGGTGTACTTGGTGACAGCCTTGGTGCCCTCAGACACAGCGTGCTTGGCCAGCTCACCGGGCAGCAGGAGGCGCACAGCGGTCTGGATCTCCCTGGAGGTGATGGTGGAGCGCTTGTTGTAGTGAGCCAGACGGGAGGCCTCGGAGGCGATGCGCTCGAAGATGTCGTTGACGAACGAGTTCATGATGCTCATGGCCTTGGAGGAGATGCCGGTGTCAGGGTGGACCTGCTTCAGCACCTTGTACACGTAGATGGCGTAGCTCTCCTTCCTGGTCTTTCTCTTCTTCTTGCCTCCTTTGCCGGCGGTCTTGGTGACGGCTTTCTTGGAGCCCTTTTTGGGCGCTGACTTGGCGGGTTCAGGCATGTTGTCTCTGAGACTTCACAATGAAATGCTGGCTGGAGAGGGAACAGCTGTTATTATACAGGCTGCATGTAAATCAGACTGTTCTGTCCCCTGCCTGTGATTGGCTGAGCCGCTGAGGTGGAGCTGGAAGTGAAATCACGTGGTTTTCAAATCTTGCGCCCAGTCAGAAAGATAAGAAAGAAAGGCGGGAAACCTCCACCGTCCTCCAGAAGAATGAAACAATAAAAGTAACAAAATTCACAGCGTTTTAGTAGGACTAGTGTTTGCTCTCTATATTTGTCACATTATAGCCACTTCCTTTATTTTCATTTTAATATGAACAACTTCTGAGAGATTTTTTCATAGAGAAACACTGTCAAAAAATGTAAAAGCATATTCATCTTAAATAGAGAAAAGTCATCAGGTTTCACTTTTACCCATTGATTAGTGACGATTTCATGAATTTCCTCATCAGAAACTCTAGATGGGAAAGACCCAGAACAACATAATTAAAAATGCTGGGATTCCTTACATAGAAAACTTTACTGAAGTTAGTATAATTGTATTGAAATGACTTTTGTTGTGAAGTGCCTTGAGATGACACTTGTGAATTGGCGCTATAGAAATAAATGTGAATTGAATTTGAATAAAAAATGGAAATAGGAATTGTGTATCCTTTATCTATGTAAATATGTTTTTTTGTATTTAAAATATGTAGAACATATAAATCATATTGGTTTGAAACTGATGAGGATGTGTCGATCATGGATAAAGAAAGTCACCGAATAAATAAGACACTATATTTTTTTATATATATATATATATATATATATATATATATATATATATATATATATATATATATATACACCTCCATCCATCCATTTTCTTAACCGCTTAATCCTTAATGGGTCGCGGGGGGGCTGGTGCCTATCTCCAGCTGTCAACGGGCGAGTATGTCTTATATATATATATATATATATTTTTATTCCCCTCTCGCCCACCGTGGATGGTTTTTCCCATTCCAAGCTCGGGTCCTCTACCAGAGGCCTGGGGGCTTGAGGGTCCTCCTCAGTATCTTTGCTGTTCCAAGTACTGCACATTTCTGGACTGAGATATCCGAGGTTCTTCCAGGGATCTGCTGGAGCCGTCCCTCCAGTTTGGGGGTCACAGTCCCAAGTGCTCCGATTAGCACGGGTACTACTGTCACCTTCACCTTCCAAGCCATCTCTAAGCCCTTGATATTTCTCATTTACCTTCTTCTTGATGTTACCATTACTTGGTATTGCCACATCCACAACGGCTTTCCTCTGCTCTTTATCAACCACCACAATGTCCGTCTGGATCTGGAAGTCCCACAGGATCTTTGCTCTAATCTCGTTTTGTTTTTTTGCTTTGCTCTAAGATCCAAAGATAGAATATTGTGCATTATTGTTACCATACTTATGGTGCCAAAGTATGGTTAAATACAGGTCGAATACAGGACCATTGGTTATTATACAAAAAAAAGGGTAGAAAAAGGAATTTTTAAAGTTAGAGAACGTAATCGTTTGAGATAAATTCTGAAAAGAGTTTAATACAATACGTTTGAGTGTTTGTGGGGTGGAATTACTGAAAGTTTTGCAGTTCTGCAGGACCATAAAATCTGAGATTTCTTAGTGATTTTGCAGGTATCCTAGCTGTAGTTAACATTGTAGTCTAAATTTGTTTGTCTGTTTTTTTTTTCATGTTACTTAACCAAGTGACACCTTATGGTGTAATTTAAATGGATAATGAAGGGGTAGGATATGCAAGCGTTACTTGGCTCTACTCCCTTTTGGACACAAAGATGGTAATGAGATATAAAATTGAATAATTTCAAGTTGGGTAATACGTTTTCACTGTGCTACCTGGATTTGTTTTGAGAGGGGGAAATGTACACATCACAATATAAGCTCATTGAAAGTGCTGAGATGTTCCTGATTTTTACATTAATAGTGTCTCAACTAGCCTCCCCATCTGTAGTGTTAAATTTCTAAAGGAAAATACTCTAAACTACTGACTCATCATGTAGCATTTTGTTACATTTTTGATAAATTTTTGTTCCACAGGAATCCGCATCTTAATCAGTAAGTGTGTGGCCCTGAAAAGGACCGTTGTTTAGTTGTCAGCAGGGGGCGCAGTTTAACCTCCAAAGCCGTACAGGGTGCGGCCCTGCCTCTTCAGAGCGTAAACCACATCCATGGCGGTGACGGTCTTCCTCTTGGCGTGCTCGGTGTAGGTGACGGCGTTACGGATGACGTTCTCCAGGAAGACCTTTAACACACCGCGGGTCTCCTCGTAGATGAGGCCGGAGATGCGCTTCACTCCCCCGCGGCGAGCCAGACGGCGGATAGCGGGTTTGGTGATTCCCTGGATGTTATCACGAAGGACTTTACGGTGGCGCTTGGCGCCTCCTTTACCGAGTCCTTTACCTCCCTTTCCTCTGCCGCTCATTTTTACTTCTTCTGCTGTGTGAACACCAGTGTTGCCAACTCCTCAGTAAGGAAAGTAGCTATTGGCTGTCCCAAAAGTCGCTAGAAGTCGCTAAATGACGTCATCGCCTAATTTGCATAATTGGCAATTTGCAAATAACTGTAACGGACGCTGTAGGAGAGAGGAATAACGTCGTGGGAGAGACAAAAGTGAGTAAAAAACACCCTAAATATGTTTAGAACTACAAATGTACAAAAATAATTTCAAAATTAACAACATTTAATGATTTTAATGCTTTGTCTAGATCCACATTACACACATCAGTTTTGTCCTGTATTGTTAAATGTTATAACAGCAAATTTAATCAAAAGATTGTTCTGTAGGGTGAAATTGCTAGCTGTACAACCAACCCTCCTCCTTTATCCGGGCTTGGGACCGGTAAAGTGACCCAAAAGACACACTCTGGCAGAGTTACTTAGGTTTTTTTTCTTTTAAGTTTTTTTTTTTTTTAAAGTTGTTTTTTTTTGCTGAGCTAGCTAGCAAGATCTTATGTCACAGAGAGGTAGGCTACACACACAGTGGACGAGGTGAATAAGTGACTGAGCTGCTGAGGTTGTGTGAGTCAAATGCAGTGATTTATTTGTGTGACAGCGTCACAGCGAAGAAACGTTTACATTTAAATCCCGCTCTGCAAGCCAGCGGCGGCTTTCTTTTGCGCAAGCGCATTTCATTTGCAGTCCGGACGCCGAGTGGTGAGGGTCTCCTCTCTCTCTCTCTCTGCTCCGCCCATAGACTGTAGATGGGACTGCTGCGCAAGGCTACTGTGAGACTGGCCGCCTGTAAGTGCTTTGGGACGGGGGAGGGGCTCACGTTGAGGACAGTAACTGCAGAACAATACGTGCTTCACGCCAGAGTCTCCAAAACACCAGATAAGTCTCCAATAACACCAGAAAAAGTCGCTAGATTTGTCGCTAGTCGCTTTTTTGAAAAAAAGTCGCTATAGGGGTCTGAAAAGTCGCTAAATCTAGCGACAAAGTCGCTAAGTTGGCAACACTGGTGAACACAAAGACGAATGTGGCTGTAAAC
>JAPXFQ010001722.1:27500-76810 GCA_028564705.1 Apricaphanius iberus | reverse complement strand
ATCCACTAGAGTCGCTCAGTAGATGGTTCCGATCCACTAGAGTCGCTCAGTAGATGGTTCCGATCCACTAGAGTCGCTCAGTAGATGGTTCCGATCCACTAGAGTCGCTCAGTAGATGGTTCCGATCCACTAGAGTCGCTCAGTAGATGGTTCCGATCCACTAGAGTCGCTCAGTAGATGGTTCCGATCCACTAGAGTCGCTCAGTAGATGGTTCCGATCCACTAGAGTCTTCAGTAGATGGTTCCGATCCACTAGAGTCTTCAGTAGATGGTTCCGATCCACTAGAGTCGTTCAGTAGATGGTTCCGATCCACTAGAGTCTTCAGTAGATGGTTCCGATCCACTAGAGTCGCTCAGTAGATGGTTCCGATCCACTAGAGTCGCTCAGTAGATGGTTCCGATCCACTAGAGTCTTCAGTAGATGGTTCCGATCCACTAGAGTCGCTCAGTAGATGGTTCCGATCCACTAGAGTCGCTCAGTAGATGGTTCCGATCCACTAGAGTCGCTCAGTAGATGGTTCCGATCCACTAGAGTCGCTCAGTAGATGGTTCCGATCCACTAGAGTCGTTCAGTAGATGGTTCCGATCCACTAGAGTCGCTCAGTAGATGGTTCCGATCCACTAGAGTCGCTCAGTAGATGGTTCCGATCCACTAGAGTCGCTCAGTAGATGGTTCCGATCCACTAGAGTCGCTCAGTAGATGGTTCCGATCCACTAGAGTCGCTCAGTAGATGGTTCCGATCCACTAGAGTCGCTCAGTAGATGGTTCCGATCCACTAGAGTCGCTCAGTAGATGGTTCCGATCCATAGGTCTTCAGTAGATGGTTCGATCCACAGAGTCTCAGTAGATGGTTCCGATCCATAGAGTCCTCAGTAGATGGTTCCGATCCACTAGAGTCGCTCAGTAGATGGTTCCGATCCACTAGAGTCGCTCAGTAGTGGGTTCCGATCCACTAGAGTCGCTCAGTAGATGGTTCGATCCACTCATAGGAGTCGCTCAGTAGATGGTTCCGATCCACTAGAGTCGTTCAGTAGATGGTTCCGATCCACTAGAGTCTTCAGTAGATGGTTCCGATCCACTAGAGTCGCTCAGTAGATGGTTCCGATCCACTAGAGTCGCTCAGTAGATGGTTCCGATCCACTAGAGTCGCTCAGTAGATGGTTCCGATCCACTAGAGTCGCTCAGTAGATGGTTCCGATCCAGAGACGCATTCATCCCAGGAAACCGAACTGGCTGAATCCAGGCAGCTTCATGAAGACTTTGATCATGCATATAAAAAATCATGTTTATTCGATTTTCATTTTCTACAGGAAAAAAAATATTAAAGTATTAGATTAATTTTGAAATGCCAATATTAAAATTTAAATCTAAACCATTTACCTTTTATGTTGTGCACCGGCTGTATTGTTTTAATGGAATCTACACTGAGATGAAGAAAAATGAGGTGGGGTTCCTCAGGGTTCTGTTCTATGCTCTCTGCCGATAACTTTATGAGTCTGCAACATAAGGTCAAATTAATCTTCTTAAACCTGATCCAAAAATGATGGAGGCCCTTTTTATATCTCAAATAATGTTAAGGTCAAAGGTCAGCTGTAAAACAAAATCCTCTCATGTCAGATTAGACGAGCAGAAACTTTAACTCAGTTATTGTTTTGAAATCGTTTATTGCCATCAGTGCACAGATATTAAAATCAGTTTCTTCTGCTTCTTTCCAAATAAAACAACAGATTCTGTTTTTGTTCTTTTATTTCTCCAAAAGTATTTTATGTTTCTGTACAGCTCGTTCTCCAACAGTTTACACCAAACCTGAACATTACTAAGATCCATCCTCACCCTCCTCATCCTCACCCTCTTCCTGCTGGCCACCATCATCCCAGCAGCTGGGAACCCCTGGTCTGACTGGGAAACAGGGATTCAAACAGGAAGTGTTGCCTTTTCTGATTTTTACGCACAAGTTTAGAGCATTGAATAAATGTATGAACTGTAGGAAGATAGTCCCCAAATCATCAGCGCCTCCTTGTGTGAACGTTTAGAGCGAAACCTCCAGAATCCTGCTGGAAATGAACGGATATGAAGCCATTTCTCAGTCCATATCAGCACCAAACATCTGAGCTTTCATCAGACGTTCGTCTAATTTGTGGACATATTCCTGCTGCGAATTAAATCTGTAACATTTCTTTTTCAAGCTAAATATTCAAGTGAAGTTTATTAAAATGATTAAGAAAATAAATATAATTAAAAATGAGATAACAGTGAAATATGGCTGCCTTTTATTGTGAAGAACCAGAATTTGTTTTAGTTGTACGTATTTCAGAGCAGGAATCTGATGGAGGCTTCGAATCCCCGCCACACATGCAGCGCCAACATTTTCCCGCTGCAGGAATGAGTCACATTGGCAAAAAGAAATGTCACAGTTTGAAACACGGCCAGCAGATTCTGATCCAACTTTCCCAATAACCAAACACACCATCTTCCAGTCCTGAGTGTCTCTTTCTGTCCAACATGTCCTGCAGAGAAATTGTCTCCTCCACATTTGCACAAACACCAAAACAAAGAAAAAGTCTGGCAGGAAGTCCCGTTTCCTCCTGGATCTACGCGGACATTCTTCTTCTATCAGTGCAAATGAGGTAGACATGACAAGATGAGACGGTGCGGATCAGACAGCAGGGCGGCGCCGCTGAGGTTCTACCCATTCGGACTGTGCAAAAAAAAACCATGAGGCGTTTGTTGGGAAACACGGAGCGGATTCCTCCTACGGAGGCCCAGAGGGGAAAAACTAAACATGGGAAAAACAGGCATCAGTCCTATGAACAAACTGGGATGAAGACAGAAATCTTCGCGCTGTGGTTTCAAACTTTGACTTTTATATTTCTGTTCATCGTTCCAATCTTCACGTATCATTTCAGTCATTTTTAATCAAATTATAAATGTTTCCATTCAGGATGTTTTCAGAAATATTTCCTGAAGTGACAAAAAGTTGTTTGATTTCAGTTGCTTCAACCAAAAAGTCTCCAATTTGTTTTTTATTTAATTCTTTAAGTATAAATACCCGTTTTCGCTGATACTGATTTAAACTCATTAGTTTTAAAAAAAAATTCTACATTTTCCTTATATTTATTCTTATCACTCTACAAATTAAATAGTTTTTATGTATTCAACTTTTATAATCTGAGCAGATGGATGAAAAATATTATCTTAAAGTTCGATTTTTAATTTTAAAACAATGTTTTTGAAAAGAAACTATTTTAATTTGGTTTACTTCCAATATTTGCCAACATCTTTTAACATTTAATATTCCCGTATATGTTTTGTATTTATCACAGTTTATTCATAGGACTATGAGACATTTCGCGTGAATCTTGGTGCGTTCCAGGGAAAGAATGAAAAAAAAAAAAAATGGCACAAACGTGGTGAGTTCCACTAAAGTCTGCATGTGGCGCTGACGACCAAGCTCCACGCTTTAATACGGTCTCACACCAGTAAAGTAGATCATAGTAGCCCCGCCCACAGCTGGAGACCTCGCTGAGAATGCTGGGAAAGGTAGTGCTCCTGAAAAACATTTATATTCTTATAGCTCTATCACAGTAACATTGCCCTTATTTCCCACCTAGTGGTCAAAATAGGCAATAACATCTTAACATAAATATTCCACCTGCAGCAGTAATAATAATAATAATAATAATAAGGATGGCATCTGTTCGTCTGCATCTAGTACAAATTGGCTTAAGTCACGTGACAAAATAATAGTTATTACTCTAACACAGTCTTAAAGTTAGTGCTTCTATGTACAACAAGTCAAAGTGTTGGAGGACGACACCTGTTGCACCTGCACAGGTGTCACAGCGTCGGTGAACCAGAGAGACGTCTGATCGCTGCTGCGCCCAACCACACACACACACACACACACACCTCGGCAGCATCTGATTGGACGACTGTTCTGCAGGATTTCCTCCGTTGATGGTTCCTCAGTCAGAGGTTACTGCGAAGGTCTGGAAACGTTGATCGGGTTCAGGTTAGTGTTTTATCTGTGGGGCTTTCCTGGACTCCAACAGCAGGTGGCGATAGTGTCCTATTTTAGTTTCCAGCAGTGAAACAGATTTTCCACCTGAACCCAGGAGGAAAAGTTGCTGCGCTGCTTCTGTGAAGGAACTGTGGAGAACTTTCCTCCATGATGGGAACGGATCATTAAAACGTTCTGACTGAAGGCCTCAAAGGACGAAACGTGGAGAACAGAACCGGATGATCCGAAGATGGCGGCAGGATCGGCAGTGGTTTTATAGGATGGCCTGCCGGCGCCCCCTGCTGGACGCTCGTATTTACAAAGGTGGAAGCTCCACAGCCGTCCTCCTCTCTGTGCAATGCAACGGGTCAGAACCAACAAACGGAGCGGTTCTGGTTCCTGATGATGTCACTGTGCAAAAGCTCCGCCTCTTCCTGCAGGTTCTGATGAACGCTCCGCCTGGGCCTCACGGTGCACCTGAAGATCCCGCCTCCCCCCAGCCAGAGAACCTGCTTCTGCTGCTCCCAGCAGGAGGTCCTGAGAGGAGATCCTCGCTTAGAGGAGGCCCCCTGGTGGCTTCCAGCGGAGCAGCAGGAGGAGACGGGCCCTTCAGACGGGAGGAGAACTGGGACGGCTTCAGGAGAAGGAGAGGTTGGATCCGTTGGAGATGTGGGAGGTGACGGAGGTGCTCCTGCTGAGCCCGGCGTCGCTCCCGCCGCTCCCCCCCGGGCCCCCGGAGGCCGTCCTCCTCAGAGGCTGGGGGCTGTTCCTGAGGGCCAAGCTGGGGCCCCGTACGCTGAGGCCCCCGCCTCCGTAGCCGCCCTGCGAGGAGGAGGAGGAGGAGGCAGAGGAGGCGGGGGAGGAGCAGGAGAAGGAGATGGGAGGAGGCGGTGCAGGAGGCAGAACAGCCAGGGACTGAGAGGAGGCGTGGTAGGAGAGCTGCTGGAGGCCCCGGGGATGATGGGAGTAGTGCCCCCCCCCTCCTCCTCCTCCTCCTGAGGGCCACTCCCGCTCCCGGCCGTCTCGTTCGTCGCGGTACAGCTGCGGCGTGCTCTGATGGTGCTGGTAGTGCTGCTGCTGCTGCTGGTGGTGGTGATGAAGATGATGATGATGATGGGACGAGGGGGCGTGGCCTCGGAAGCTCTTGCTCGGCTCGTGGGTTGTAGCGGCCGAGTCGGCCCGGCTGAAGCTCCCGCCGTGGTTCTGGCTGCGCCAGGACGGGGCAGCCAGCGAGTTCTGGACGCTGTGGCTCCAGTGACTGCCGGAGCGGGGGACGGGTCGGGACGGCCAGCCGCCGGAACTGGAGGACGGGCTTGGCGTCGGGTAGCCCTGGTTGAAGGCTTCGGCAGAGATGCCGGTCAGCGCCATGTTGCTGAAGCCCAGCCGCATGCTCTCTGAGTCGAAGGCCTCGATCTCGTGGGCCTGGCGCTCCAGCAGGGTCCGGATGCGCTCCGAGCGCTCGTTCTGCAGAGAGATCATCTCCTCCTCGATCTGGGGAGACAAAACACCGGCCGTTAGCGGGTCGGGGAATGGGTCGATCCATGGCTCGTCTCGGGGTTTTAGTGGAACTGTGGCTCGGGTCTGTAGCAAGGCATTAGCTGGTCGGGCGCTTAGCCGGTCGGGCCGTTAGCGGGTTGAGACGTTAGCGAGCTGATAGTTGGGAGGTATGTAGCTGGTCAGGGTTTTAAAGGGTTGGTAGCGGGTCGGGTCGTTAGTAGCCAGGTCTCCTAGTAGCTAGCAGACAGGTTAATGTTAGTAGCTATGCTGCTTTAGGCTGTTGGAGGACATTATTAGGGTCTGTTCCTACTTTCTCTCCTACTTCTCCCCAACTGCATGATGTGCTGTCAATTCAAGCACTAACCTGTTTTCTATTATAGTAGGTGCTCCGGATTAGCCCTGCTTGACGACCCTGACTAAGATGGCGTTGCAGTGACGGAACGTTCTCCATGTCCTGCAACAAACTTCTGCTTCTGCATCAATTCTATTGCTCTTTCTGTGTCTCTGTTATGTATTCTCCAAACCACAGACAGTTTCTGCAGATAACCGCTTGTGCTGAGCCTGGTTCTGCCGGAGGTTTCTTCCTGTTAAAAGGGAGTTTTTCCTCTCCACTGTCGCTTCATGCTTGCTCAGTGTGAGGGATTGCTGAGAAGTCACGACGCAATCTTCTGTGGTTCTCTAATTCCTAGATTAAACATTGTATTGTAATAACTCTTTTTGTAAAGTGCCTTGAGATGACATCTGTTGTGAAACGGCGCTATATAAATAAACTGAATTGAATTGGGTTGTTAACGACCTGATAGCTGGTCGAGTTGTTAGCTGGTCGGGTCGTTAGCGGGTTGAGACGTTAGCTGGTCGGGTCGTTAGCGGGTTGAGACGTTAGCTGGTCGGGTCGTTAGCGGGTTGAGACGTTAGCTGGTCGGGTCGTTAGCGGGTTGAGACGTTAGCGGGTTGAGTTGTTAGCGGATTGAGTCATTAATATGTTGGGAGGTTAGCCGGTCAGGGCGTTAGCTAGTTGGGTTGTTAACGAACTGATAGCTGGTCGGGTTGGTAGCGGGTTAAGACGTTAGCGGGTCGGGTCGTTAGCGGGTCGGGTCGTTAGCGGGTTTGGTTGTTGGGAGGTTTGTAGCTGGTCGGGTTGTTAAGTGGTCAGGGTTTTAAAGGGTTGGTAGCGGGTCGGGTCCTTAGCGGGTTGGGTCGTTGACATGCTAATAGCTGGTTGGGTCGTAAGCAGGTTGAGTTAGTAGTGGATAAAACGTTAGCTGGTTTGGGTTGTTTGCAGGTTGAGACGTTAAAAAGTTGGGTCGTTAGCGGGTTGAGACATTAGCGGGTTGGGAGCTGGGGGGGTCGTTAGCTAGTCGGGGTTTTACTGGGTTGGTAGCAGGTCGGGGCGTTAGCAGGATGATAGCTGGTCAGGTCGTGGGTTGGGTCGTTAGCGGGTTGGGAGCTGGTGGGGTCGTTAGGTTGGGTCATTAGCTGGTCGGGTTGTTAGCTGGTCAGGGTTTTAAAAGGTTGGTAGCGGGTCGGGTGGTTAGCGGGTTGGGTCGTTGACGAGCTGATAGCTGGTTGGGTTGTAAGCAGGTTAAGTTGGTAGTAGATAAAACGTTAGCTGGTTTGGGTTGTTTGCAGGTTGAGACGTTAGCGGTTTGGGAGCTGGTGGGGTCGTTAGCTAGTCGGGGTTTTACTGGGTTGGTAGCGGGTCGGGGCGTTAGCAGGATGATAGCTGGTCAGGTCGTGAGTTGGGTCGTTACCGGGTTGGGAGCTGGGGGGGTCGTTAGCTAGTCGGGGTTTTACTGGGTTGGTAGCAGGTCGGGGCGTTAGGAGGTTTGTAGCTGTTTGGGGTTTTAACGGGTTGGTCGGTCGTTGGCAGGTCGTACCCTCTGCTCCAGCAGTGCCCGGCGGATTGAAACCCTCTGCTCCAGCTCCTTCACTTCGCGTTCATGCTGGCCATCGGTGTGGATCTTGATCTTGCTCTGGTAGGCGTTGAGCAGCTCCAGCTCCTGCTGCAGCTGCATCCGCAGCCCCTGGTACTCTGCCTCCTGGGTCTCGTCCAGCCGCAGCTGTGGGGACAGACAGGAATTCAGAAACTGCCAAGAGGCCGGCCCGTCAGGTCGGTACCAGGCGTACGCTTGCCTTGCTGACGGCCTGGGTGGACAGCATGTCGTTGACGGAGTGGTCGTACTGCTCGGCCAGGATGGCCAGCTTCCTGGTCTGCTCGTCCTTCAGCCGCTTCAGGACCAGCTTGTGTTCGGACTTGGGCGTGGTCTCCAGCAGGTGGTTCCGCAGCGCCTTGTACTGCCGGGTCTGGATCTTACACGTCTCCTGGAACTGCCTCTTGATCTGAACCTCCTTAGACTGAAATAAAGAGATAGACACCTTCACCTCACCACCACCAAGGGGAAAACGACCTTCCTAAGCCAGGAGGGGCCAAGAAAGGATCCTGGAAGATCCTGAGAACGCTTCCAAGACTCTCCAGGACCTTCCCCTAGACTTTCCAGGACCCTGGAAACCAGTTCCCAGGATGTGCTTGGTCCCTGGAAACACTCCTTTGGTTTCCTGGGTCCTGGAAAGTCTTGGTAGCGTTTCTAGAATGGTCCTGGAACAACCTGGGAACTGGTTTCCAGGGTCCTAGAAGGTCCTGAGAACTGGTTTCCAGGGTTCTGGAAGCGTTTCCAAGATGGTCCTGGAACATCCTGTGTTTTCCAGGGTCCTACCTTGAGGCTCTTGGGCTGCTGCCGGACCTCCACCGTGTGCTTCTGTCTCAGCTCGTCTTCACGGCGCTTGTTGTACTCCATCTGGTTGGTGAGCTCGGTCTGGTGCTGGGTCCGGATCAGCTCGGCCCGGGTTCTCTGGACCGTACCGAGCTGCCGTAACTCCAGCTCCTGGGTGGACTCGTGGTGTCGGAGCAGCATGGCACACTCAAGGTCCTTCTGGATCTGCTTCTTGTTCAGCTCCTGGAGGAGAAAAGAGGCTAGTTACCGTATGGGTTCCGGTACCGGGGGGGAGAACGGTCCCGGCTGGAGCCGGTACCTCTCGGAGCAGGTCCTGCTCCAGGTTGTGTCGGGCCAGCAGCATCTTCCTCTTGTACTGGCGGCACTGCAGATCGTAGTACTGGCGCTGCCTCCTCAGCAGGTTGGCCTCCTCCTCGGCCATCAGCTGCTGCATACACTCCTTCTGGTGGATCAGCCACTCCTGCTTCTCCCTCTTAGGGGTCGACTGGTTCTCACTCAGCTCCTGGTGGCCAGAGAAGGAACAGCAGCTCACAGGGTGGTTCTGATCCAGATGTGCTCCTGATCCGGCCCAGCTCCTACCTCCTTCAGCAGCTCCTTGCGGTGCCGGTACTGGCGTTTCTGAGAGTCCAGTAAACAGTTGAGCTCCTTCTTCTGCTGACCCAGAATCTGCTGCTGGAACTTCTTCTCCTCAGCCAGAGCAGCTTTGATCTGCAGGACAGAGAGGGAGGAGAAGCACCTGATGAAGCAGCAGAACCAGAACCAGAACCAGCAGACGGTGTGGAGCTCAGGCCGGACCTCCTTCTCCAGGATGGCCTGGTTCTTCCGGGACAGCTTGTCCAGCTCGGCGGAGAAGGTTGTCCTCTGGTTGTCCAGCTCCTTGTCCAGCTTCAGCTGGTGCTCGTCCATCTCCGCCTTCAGCTTGTTCTCCAGCCCCATCAGCTGCTTCTGGTGCAGCTGCCTCATCCTCTTATAGCCCGACATCTGGTCCCTCAGCGCCGAGCCCTGCTCGTGCTCCTGGATCTGACGGGTCACCTGGAGGAGGCAGAACACATCAGAACCAGACCGTCCAGATTAACAGAGGAGAGACAACAGAGGAGGCAGAACCTCCTGATTAACATTCAGACTGGACCCAGTGTCAGAACCAGAACCGCCTGATTTAAGCCCTTGCCGTCTATATTGTGAATAATCATCGAACCGTTTCTGCTCCGCATGGAATGATCGGCACCGTCCGATATTCTCCACTACCGGCTGATTTATTTCCAACACACGCCTAGGAACCTTTGGCAAGCATTAGTTTCTAGTAGGAACAGTCAAAGACGCAGCACCACCCATTTCCTGACTGCTACGCTCGCTCTGTGCCACATCTCCATCTTCACAGACAATCGTGGTAAAATCGTCCGATGTGAGGGAAGTTGTACTACGATAAAAATATGTACTTATTGTGTACTTTTACCATGGAGTATCTATGAGAAATATTTAAAATATTAGATGATTTCTGTGTGATGCTAATTTGCTCCATTCAGCCACAATCCGTCAGCAGGTGGGGTATTTAGGTGGTGTTTAACACTCATCTAAAAGTCTCCACCATAGTTAGTGTGAAGAATAACTAACAGGATTCTGAGTGTGAGAGCTGGAGCTGATTTCACAGCAGAACTGTTGGAACATCCAGATTTTCATACTTCCTGCCCAACAGGGAAAAATTAAACAAACTGACATTCTACCTCATATCTATAATCATAGCAGAAATAATGTGGGATATTTCTCTTTATGTCTGTAGATCTAAAAATGAGTGCAGTGCCAGGGGGCGGAGCTTGTCCCAGAGCTCCACCTGTGGACAGTGATGGCCGCTGTCTCTGATTTATAGCTCATTATTGCGGTTTATGGTCGTTTGCCAGTCATAATAGCTGAAAACCTGAAAATAACTTTGTTAAAGAAATAAAAGACTCTTTTATTTTCTTACCATAGATGCCTGTTGTTGCCAATTTGCATCAAACATAAAATTATATCCATTTAACTTAATTTAGCATCTTCTAGGAAGCAAAAACAAGTGTTTTTTTTTCCATAACTGGAAATAAATTCAGGCATCATGAGTTATCAGACCCGGTTTCAACCATCAGAACCAGAACCTTCCAGCTCAGCGGTCTGCGTTCCTCCAGAACTCACCAAGGAGGCGGTCCGGATGGTGGCGAAGTGGTCCCGGTTCCGGTAGAAGGCCCGGCGGCGCCCGGCTGACGGCGCTTGAGGCTGGTCCATCTCCGGTTGGTACGGGTCGTCGTAGATGTTGTCCTGACCCTGTGGAGGACGCAGAGCGTCAGAGACGGGACCGGGAGGCGGGCCCGGCGCGGTTCTGACCCGGTGCGGCTTACCGTGGGCCGGTGGATGATGGAGCTGTTGGAGGCGACGGTGTTCTCGCCCTCCTGCATGATGGCCAACTCGCTGCCGCTGTCGTCGGAACCGTCCGCCAGGCTGTTGACGGAGCTGCTCTGGGAGCTGGCAGAGATGGACATACTGGGAACGGACTGGGAGCTCTCCATGCTGTTCACCGTACCGGTACCAGTCTGCAGCAGGTACTGCTCCACCTCCTGGAGGGGGAGAACAGACAAAGATGTGGAGCAACTTTAATCCCAGGACAGTGGCAGCATCTGGATGGGGGTCCAATCAGATAGGAGCAGAACTGGACCTGCTGATGGACCCGCTAGAACCCTAAATGGCCCCAGAAATACTTCTGCATCAATTTTTCAAAGTAGACTTCACAGCCTTTCTCTAAATATCCAGCAGTGCTGAAACGTTTCTGCATTTATTCCAGTCTATAATTAAAGGTTACATTTATTGTTCTTATTTCACTGGTGCTGCTGCTTTTATGCATCTGAATATCTCTCGTCTTCTTCTTCCACATTTTCTCTTTTCTGATCATATTTATGTATTTTAAAGTTAAGTCTTTGGTCACTTTTTGGCTGAGTAAAGCTCTATGAAGAGAAACTTTGATTTATTGATTGAAGTAAAAATTGTTTTTCGTTCTCAGTCTCAGTGGACCTGCACTGACTCCGCCTCTCGGTTGCCATGGTTACTGCACCGTTCAGCCGCAATGCAAAATATTCACAAGGCGCCAGCGTTCATTTTCACCATGTTTTAGTTAAACATTTAGTCCTTAGTTTAATTTTAGATGACTAAACTACGTATAATTTATTTAAATAAAATAATTTTCTACCTGGAAGTGTGTTTTAACACCTGGGCCCAGACCATACCAACCACAACACATCTCACATATTATAGAAATAAATAGCATAATTACAAAATAACAAAGTGGACAGAACTTTGTCCCAAATATTACAATAATAAGGCTGATTTGAGTGTTTTTGTGCATCTATAAAACTAAAAAATGTTTTTTAATGGAAGCTTCACGAATCAGACTTTGTTGAATCTATTAATGCAGAATAATCCAGTCTCTGTTTGAAATGTTTTGCTTATGTAGTTATTAAACCAGAGCAGATTAAAACGATAAATTATGTGTAACTATCCTTAAGTAACATGATGAAGGTAACGTAGTTATTTTATCAGACTAATAATTTAGGGATGGGAATCTTACAACATCACACGATTCAATTCGATTCCGATTCTTGGGGTGACGATTCGATTCAGAAGCGGTTCTCGATTCAAATCCATTTTTTTTCTTAATACTCTTTCATTCCTCATTTGTGTTTGTAATACATAAAACTTGATTTGCCAAGTGTCTGAGATGAAGTGATCCATGAATGTAACAGGGCAGCAACACAAAATGGATTTTACAATCTATGTTGAGAGAAGGGAACTGGTTCAAAAGTAACAAGACATTAAATTACAACTGGACATCCAAGACCTTTTAAACATAATTTATAGTCTTGAAAAAAAATGCTGACATATTTTAAGAAGAAAAAAAAAAAAAATATGTATTTTGTTTGTTCTTTGGTACGTAGTAGAAAATACATTGAAAATATTTATTATGCACCAAATGTTGCTTATCAACCATCATTAAACAGAAATTTATGGCTTATGTTATTATTTTCATTGTTTTTGTTAGACATTTTAAAAGTCCTAACGTTATTGAACTCAGCATATATTTCGGACTTCCTTTAAAAAGCGCCACAGGTGTGCAGCGCTGCTGGAGGTTTATGTGTAGCTTATAAAGAAAGATCGCTGTTATATACTTGCAGATTTATAAAATAAAACTTTAGCCAAGGGTGTCATTAGCATGGAGAAGACCTTTTAGACGGCCCAAACATTTACCTTCAGCAAAGAAGGGGCGGCTGGATTTCTGTTCGTCTTTCATGCTGAAGCTTTAGCCTAGCGGCTACAGCTAGGTAGCCGCTAGCTAGCCAGCGGCGCATCCGACCTGTCAGTGCGACGGTGGCCGTTGCATGACAAACACTACGCGAAGCGAAAATGTAAAAAGGTTCAGAAAACATATTTTTTGAGAATCGATTCTCAAACATTTCGGATCGATTCTGAATCTTGTTAAATAGGAATCGAGATTCAGACGTGAATCGATTTTTCCTCACACCCGTATAATAATTACTGTACAGGTCGTCATATTTACTGTGATAAGAATATTAACGCTCCTTAAAGCTAAACGTCTCTCAGTGAACATTAATATCTGCTCTGATTTCTCATTTTTATCGTTGTCAGATGAGAAACGGCTCCATTAATCTTTTCTTTGTTTCCTCCCAGATGTGGACATTTTATAATTTCATCATAAACTGTTCTAGCAGCGGTTAGCTTCACGTATCAATAAGGCCACTGATTGGCTCTCTTCTCACATAGTCCCGCCTCTTTTATATGTTGATTGGTTCTTCAGTCTGTCCTAGCATCTTTTCCATCACCTGATTGGATTTTCGTCTGTTCTTTAATTAAGTTAATAATTATGCATTATTTAATGTTTGTTTCTGTCTGAAATAATTTGTATGAGAGGAAATGACCCAGGAACAGCTGAGCACAGAGAGATTTGTACCCAGGGAGTTCAAAGCAGGATTCTACTAGTTTTATGGACCGGGCCTCATCACATCCGCCTGCTATGGTTCCTGTAGCTGAAGGTCAGAGGTCAGCGATGAAGCATACCTCCTCATCATCCCCTCCCTCAGACACAGGCCCGTTCTGCTGGGTCTCCTGGAAGAGGATCTTCTTCATCTTGCGGTACTGCAGGTTGTCCAGCTCCCTGACGGCGTCCTTGGTCCGAGCGATCAGGTCCATGATGACTGTCAGAGGACGCTCCCGACACAGGAAGCGATGCTGCAGGAGGAGGAAGAGGAGGAGACGCAGCGTGAAGCAGAGAAACCTTCTCCATGTCCTGGAGACGGGAGACGGCTTACGTTTAGCAGGACGTCTGATGTGGGACGGTCCTGGGGGATCTTCTGCAGACAGGAGTCCACAAAGCTGCGGAAAGAATCGGACCTGCAGGACGGAACAGGGAGATGGTGAAGGAACGTCCAACCAGCCGGGGGGTTCTAAAGGTCAGCAGGGAGGTTCTAAAGGTCAGCAGGAGGTTCTAAAGGTCAGCAGGGAGGTTCTAAAGGTCGGCAGGGAGGTTCTAAAGGTCGGCAGGGAGGTTCTAACGGTAGGCAGGGGGTTCTAAAGGTCAGAGGGGAGGTTCTAAAGGTCAGCAGGGAGGTTCTAAAGGTCAGCAGGTAGGTTCTAAAGGTCAGCAGGTAGGTTCTAAAGGTCAGCAGGTAGGTTCTAAAGGTCAGCAGGTAGGTTCTAAAGGTCAGCAGGGAGGTTCTAAAGGTCAGCAGGGAGGTTCTTAAGGTCAGCAGGGAGGTTCTAACTGTCAGCAGGGAGGTTCTAACTGTCAGCAAGGAGGTTCTAAAGGTCAGCAGGGAGGTTCTAAAGGTCGGCAGGGAGGTTCTAAAGGTCAGAGGGGAGGTTCTAAAGGTCAGCAAGGAGGTTCTAAAGGTCAGCAGGAGGTTCTAAAGGTCAGCAGGGAGGTTCTAAAGGTCGGCAGGGAGGTTCTAAAGGTCGGCAGGGAGGTTCTAACGGTAGGCAGGGGGTTCTAAAGGTCAGAGGGGAGGTTCTAAAGGTCAGCAGGGAGGTTCTAAAGGTCAGCAGGTAGGTTCTAAAGGTCAGCAGGAGTTTAAAGGTCAGCAGGGAGGTTCTAAAGGTCAGCAGGTAGGTTCTAAAGGTCAGCAGGTAGGTTCTAAAGGTCAGCAGGGAGGTTCTAAAGGTCAGCAGGTAGGTTCTAAAGGTCAGCAGGGGGTTCTAAAGGTCAGAGGGGAGGTTCTAAAGGTCAGCAGGGAGGTTCTAAAGGTCAGCAGGTAGGTTCTAAAGGTCAGCAGGTAGGTTCTAAAGGTCAGCAGGGGGTTCTAAAGGTCAGAGGGGAGGTTCTAAAGGTCAGCAAGGATTCTAAGGTCAGCAGGGAGGTTCTAAAGTCAGGGGAGGTTCAAAGGTCAGCAGGGAGGTTCTAAAGGTCAGCAGGGAGGTTCTAAAGGTCAGCAGGGAGGTTCTAAAGGTCAGCAGGGAGGTTCTAAAGGTCAGCAGGGAGGTTCTAAAGGTCAGCAGGGAGGTTCTAAAGGTCAGCAGGGAGGTTCTAAAGGTCAGCAGGGAGGTTCTAAAGGTCAGCAAGGAGGTTCTAAAGGTCAGCAGGGAGGTTCTAAAGGTCAGCAGGGAGGTTCTAACGGTCAGCAGGGAGGTTCTAAATGTCAGCAAGGAGGTTCTAAAGGTCAGCAGGGAGGTTCTAAAGGTCAGCAGGGAGGTTCTAACTGTCAGCAAGGAGGTTCTAACTGTCAGCAAGGAGGTTCTAAAGGTCAGCAAGGAGGTTCTAAAGGTCAAGGAGGTTCTAAAGGTCAGCAGGGAGGTTCTAACGGTAGGCAGGGAGGTTCTAAAGGTCAGCAAGGAGGTTCTAAAGGTCAGCAGGGAGGTTCTAAAGGTCAGCAGGGAGGTTCTAAAGGTCAGCAGGGAGGTTCTAAAGGTCAGCAGGGAGGTTCTAAAGGTCAGCAGGGAGGTTCTAAAGGTCAGCAGGGAGGTTCTAAAGGTCAGCAGGGAGGTTCTTAAGGTCAGCAGGGAGGTTCTAACTGTCAGCAAGGAGGTTCTAACTGTCAGCAAGGAGGTTCTAAAGGTCAGCAGGGAGGTTCTAAAGGTCAGCAGGGAGGTTCTAACTGTCAGCAAAGAGGTTCTAAAGGTCAGCAAGGAGGTTCTAAAGGTCAACAGGTAGGTTCTAAAGGTCAGCAGGGAGGTTCTAACGGTAGGCAGGGAGGTTCTAAAGGTCAGCAAGGAGGTTCTAAAGGTCAGCAGGGAGGTTCTAAAGGTCAGCAGGGAGGTTCTAACTGTCAGCAAGGAGGTTCTAAAGGTCAACAGGTAGGTTCTAAAAGTCAGCAGGGAGGTTCTAAAGGTCAGCAGGGAGGTTCTAACGGTAGGCAGGGAGGTTCTAAAAGTCAGCAGGGAGGTTCTAAAGGTCAGCAGGGAGGTTCTAACGGTAGGCAGGGAGGTTCTAAAAGTCAGCAGGGAGGTTCTAAAGGTCAGCAGGAGGTTCCAAAGGTCAGCAGGGAGGTTCTAAAGGTCAGCAGGTAGGTTCTAAAGGTCAGCAGGTAGGTTCTTAAGGTCAGCAGGGAGGTTCTAACTGTCAGCAAGGAGGTTCTAAAGGTCAGCAGGGAGGTTCTAAAGGTCAGCAGGTAGGTTCTTAAGGTCAGCAGGGAGGTTCTAACTGTCAGCAAGGAGGTTCTAAAGGTCAGCAGGGAGGTTCTAAAGGTCAGCAGAGAGGTTCTAAAGGTCAGCAGGGAGGTTCTAAAGGTCAGCAGGGGGTTCTAAAGGTCAGCAGAGAGGTTCTAAAGGTCAGCAGGGAGGTTCTAACTGTCAGCAAGGAGGTTCTAAAGGTCAGCAGGGAGGTTCTAACTGTCAGCAAGGAGGTTCTAAAGGTCAGCAGGTAGGTTCTAAAGGTCAGCAGGGAGGTTCTAAAGGTCAGCAGAGAGGTTCTAAAGGTCAGCAGGGAGGTTCTAACTGTCAGCAAAGAGGTTCTAAAGGTCAGCAGGTAGGTTCTAACTGTCAGCAAGGAGGTTCTAAAGGTCAACAGGTAGGTTCTAAAGGTCAGCAGGGAGGTTCTAACGGTAGGCAGGGAGGTTCTAACGGTAGGCAGGGAGGTTCTAAAGGTCAGCAGGGAGGTTCTAAAGGTCAACAGGTAGGTTCTAAACGTCAGCAGGGAGGTTCTAAAGGTCAGCGGGAGGTTCTAAAGGTCAGCAGGAGGTTCTAAAGGTCAGCAGGGAGGTTCTAAAGGTCAGCGGGAGGTTCTAAAGGTCAGCAGGGGGTTCTAAAGGTCAGCAGGGAGGTTCTAAAGGTCAGCAGGGAGGTTCTAAAGGTCATCAGGGAGGTTCTAAAGGTCAGCAGGAGGTTCTAAAGGTCAGCAAGGAGGTTCTAAAGGTCAGCAGGGAGGTTCTAAAGGTCAGCAGGTTCTAGCAGCAGGTTCTCTCACCAGTGGTTGGACTGCAGGATGGGACTCTCGTTCTGAGCGATCTGGTATAAGGCACTCATGGCGTTCATGTTGAAAAGCGGTGGCTTCCTCTCAGCTGTGGAGAAAAAAAACAACACAGAACCTTCAAACATCAGACGCCTTCTAGGGGCGGAGCCTGGGTCAGGGGGCGGAGTCAGAAGGTCCTACCTAGCTCTATGCAGGTGATCCCCAGCGACCAGACGTCCACCTTCCCATCGTACTGACCTTCATCCATGGCCAGGATCACCTCAGGAGCCATCCTGTAACCGGACACACAGCAGGGGTCAGTCCGGTACCGACCCGGCCTGGTCGGCCAAGCTGGTCGGTACCGGACCGACACACCGGTGGGATCGACGCTCACCAGTACGGTGTTCCAACGAAGGAGTTGGCCGGAGACACGATGGAGGCCGATCCAAAGTCGCCCAGCTTCACCTGACCCGGTTCCGTCAGCAGGATGTTCCCGGCTTTTACGTCTCTGCAACAGAACCAAGCCAGAACCCTGAGAGTCCAGAACCTCTGCAGCACATTATGGGACAGTCAGCTGAGGTTCTGACCCAGGAGGACACCATCAGTCCAGAACCTTCTCTGGTACCAGACAGAATCAAAATTATTCTTTTTTTCCTTTTTATTTAAGTGGCTCATTTTAATCTATAAAGCGCTATATAAACATTTATTTGATTTAGAAAACAAAATGTATTTTCTTTAAATGTCTAATTTTTGTCATGTTATAAAAATGAATCATTTATGTTTCTAATCTAAAATAATTTCTGTAATCCTTGACTTGTAAAAGTCACTCTGAAGTTTATTCAAATATGTTAAAGTAAAAAAATATCAGTATGAACGAGGTGGTTAAAGATTAAACCAAGCGTCTTTTTTATGGAACTAAAATATATAATCACCCTATTTTATTCTTCTAGTCAATTTCCTTTAGATTTAGTGTTAAATATGCCTCTGATATATGATTATGAAACATATTGTAGACGAGACGGCAGGACATAAATGTGTTTAGAACCTTCAATTAAGGGAAAAGTAGAACATAAGTAGCCATGGAAGAGATTTAATGAAACCTAAATGGTGGAAAATATTTCTTTAAACAAAACTAATCGTTCTAAAATCAAATCGTAGCGTCTGAATAGAAACAATGAGGTACACACCATAATCATCATCATCTTCCTCCATGTGACTCACATAGATCATAGACCAATTACAACAGATGAAGCAGAGACATCACACATAAAAGGGGGAGGAGCCAGTAGTGGGACAGGTGACACGGGTTGATCTCATCAAACGACTGGGGGGAAATGTTTCTGATCCGGTTCTGCGGCTGTTGGAGAACCAGGCGGTGGGACAGGTTAATTAGAGTCGCCCTGCATCATAAACACCCGTCAGGTTTCTACAAGCAGAGAGAAGCTCAGCGTGGAGACGGTTGGCTGTGGCCTCCTCTGATTGGCTGCTGCCGTGTAACGGATGAAGTAAAACAAGTCGGACCGGTTCTGGCACCAAGGTTCCTGTTGTTCTTTGGCGGTTACACTATCAGAACTATCAGGTAACACCTGGACCATTCAAAGCTCCACACCCCACCAACAGCGCGGCTCCTCCAAACCTCAGGGAGGAGGAGGACCAGAACACTGGTCCAGATTCTGGTCTGACCCGTTCACACATGGAACCCGTCTGTCAGTAAGGGGGGGGGGGGGGGGAATTGTTGGGTCATCAGAACCAGAACCAGGTGTTTGTTTTTAAGACTAGGCTTAAAACCTTCCTTTTTGATAAAGCTTATAGTTAGAATGGCTTAGGTTATCCTGAGTTATCTCTGTAGTTATGCTGCTATAGGTTTAGGACAGACTGACCACTTTTCCTCACTCTGCTACTTTTCTCTCCTACTACTCTCCAGATATATTTTTTCTGCTGTTATTGTCATTGTTAACCCAGTTTTCTCTCAGTATTTTTCTCCCCATAGAAGCTCCACATGGTCTGGTACCCGGCTCAGCTATAACGCCCCCTGCTGGATGGGTAACATCGGTCCAGATTATGCTCAAAGTCACCCAGCATCCTCCATGCTGTCTCTTCTCTGTCTTCTCAGACCCCCAGACGGTCGTGGCAGATGACCGCTTGTACTGATCCAGGTTCTGGTTCTGGTGGAGGTTTCTTCCTGTTAAAGGGGAGTTTTTCCTCTCCACTGTCGCTACATGCTTGCTCAGTATGAGGGATTGCTGAGGAATTGCTGTGGTTGGAGTCTGCATGATCCGGGTACAACCTCCCATCAATGACTCAGCACAATCTGCTGGGATTCCTTACATAGAAAACTTAACTGATTGGAATGTTTGGATAATAATAATAAAATGATTTTTCTTATAATGTGCTTTGTCATTACATCTGTTGGGAATCTGTGCTACATAAATAAAAGTTAATAGAACTTAAGTTACCACCAACATGTGGGACCTGCAGAGCAGCAAATAGTCCTGGTCTGGTTCATCCCATCCTCCTTACAGAACAGAACCACCCTCTGGGTCAGCTGATGAATCAGCCAGGATGCAGGATGTTTTACCTCTGGGCAGAACCTCCATCTGGGCCCAGCTACCGACCACCACTGTGGTTGGGCATTTTTTTAAATCGCAATGATTCCGATTCAAAGCTATTCTCGATTCTGATTCTTTGAAGGAACAGGGTCCATTTTTATTTTTGCCCATTTTAAATGTGCTAGTTAACCATAAGTAATCTTACCTGGTGGAATAGTCTGAACTTCTCCGTGGGTTTTAATTCTATGAACTTTTTACTTTAATGTGAATTTCTCACAGGGCTCTTATCTATGGACTTGAATATTACACGTTTTAGTATCACAGGAAAGGTTTATTTTTGAAAATCTCATGAAAACCGATTACCAAACATCCTGAATGTCTGATGCTGCAGAAACTCAAACATGGCAGAATGTGCTCCCACTGATGGTTAACCTGCTGCTGAATATTGAACAAATTTAAACAGTCCAGTCCAGATTAGCTGTTGGTGCATTATAAAATCAGAAAGCTTTCTGAGGGAATCCTTTAGTTGTTGCATTTCCATCTGCCACGGAGGAGGAGCGCTTCCATGTCAACTGTCGAGTCAACATGATCCGGTACAAGTATAACTTATTTGCTGCCAAAGCGTTGACATCAGACATATTTTACTGTTTTACTTGCTAGATGTGATAGGACTGCAGGGTGGCGCTATGCTGATGAAGAGCTAATAATGAGGTAGGTTGGTGGAGCACGTCAAACATAGACAGGTCAGTTATTACTTACAGGTATGGCACTGAGCCGTGTTTTTTTGTCCGCTAACAAGAAGCCACATCTTAGAGCGCCGCCACACACTTTCCATGGTCACACAGTAACACTGACACCTCCTGTGGATTCTTTTCCGTGGTCTGTGGGGTTGTTCTTCTGGTCTGGGAATCGAAACTAGGGGCTAACCGAGGTAACCGAGCTAATGAAGCTAGCAGGGCTAACCGAGGTAACAGAGCTAACGAAGCTAGCGGGGCTAACCAAAGTAAGAGAGCTAACAAAGCTAGCAGTACTAACCGAGGTAACAGAGCTAATGAAGCTAGCGGGGCTAACCGAGGTAACAGAGCTAATAAGGCTAGCAGGACTAACAGAGGTAACAGAGCTAATGAAGCTAGCAGGGCTAACCGAGGTAACAGAGCTAATGAAGCTAGCAGGGCTAACCGAGGTAACAGAGCTAACGAAGCTAGCGGGGCTAACCAAAGTAAGAGAGCTAACAAAGCTAGCAGTACTAACCGAGGTAACAGAGCTAATGAAGCTAGCAGGGCTAACCGAGGTAACAGAGCTAACGAAGCTAGCGGGGCTAACCAAAGTAAGAGAGCTAACAAAGCTAGCAGTACTAACCGAGGTAACAGAGCTAATGAAGCTAGCGGGGCTAACCGAGGTAACCGAGGTAACAGAGCTAATAAGGCTAGCAGGACTAACAGAGGTAACAGAGCTAATGAAGCTAGCAGGGTTAACCAAGGTAACAGAGCTAATGAAGCTAGCAGGGTTAACCAAGGTAACAGAGCTAACAAAGCTAGCGGGGCTAACCGAGCAAACAAAGTTAGCAGGGCTAACCGAGGTAACAGAGCTAATGAAGCTAGCGGGGCTAACCGAGGTAACAGAGCTAATAAGGCTAGCAGGACTAACAGAGGTAACAGAGCTAACGAAGCTAGCAGGGTTAACCAAGGTAACAGAGCTAACAAAGCTAGCGGGGCTCACCGAGCTAACAAAGCTAGCATTACTAACCGAGGTAACCGAGCTAACAAAGCTAGCAGTACTAACCGAGGTAACAGAGCTAATGAAGCTAGCGGGGCTAACCGAGGTAACAGAGCTAATAAAGCTAGCAGGACTAACAGAGGTAACAGAGCTAACGAAGCTAGCAGGGTTAAGCAAGGTAACAGAGCTAACAAAGCTAGCGGGGCCAACCGAGCTAGCAAAGCTAGTAGTACTAACCGAGGTAACAGAGCTAATGAAGCTAGCGGGGCTAACCGAGGTAACAGAGCTAAAATGGCTAGCAGGACTAACAGAGGTAACAGAGCTAATGAAGCTAGCAGGGTTAACCAAGGTAACAGAGCTAACAAAGCTAGCGGGGCTAACCGAGCTAACAAAGCTAGCAGGGCTAACCGAGGTAACAGAGCTAACAAAGCTAGCGTGGCTAACAGAGGTAACAGAGCTAACGAAGCTAATGGAGCGAGCAGAGCTTACCTGTGAATCATGTTGTGGGAATGCAGATATGCTAGTCCCTGCAGAGCACCATGGGTGATAGCAGCTATCTCCACCTCCTGGAGGGGCTTCTTGTGGACTGCAGGAGGAGAAACGGAGATGAGAAGCGACAGGAGAACCGAGCTGAAAACAATCCAATGATCAAAGCTGAACTGACCTTCTAGAAGATCCGAGGCGGAGCCCAGGCAGTACTCCATCACCAGCTGAGGGACGGATCAGGGACAAACTGTTATCTGGGACTCATCTGTGTGGACTGGGACCAGTAAGGTGGGACCTACCCATGCCGTGTGCTCCTTCAGGTAACAGCCCAGGTACTCGATGGTGTTGGGGTGGCGAAGCTTCTGCAGGAACTTCACTTCCTTAATGATGTCCTGCCATTTCTGCACAGAGAGGAAGTGAGGTCACAAAGCGTAGTCAGACAGGAAGTGAGGTAGAGTCACACTAGAGCCGTTCTTGGAAAGCCGTCCCACTCTCCATTCAGTCCCATTGTAACGAAATGTTGATGCAGTTCCACCAGAGTTCCACTGGGGGCGATCTCCATGTTACCAAGACGAATGTGAGTCTATGGAGCTAGACGCTAAATGAAGCTACATTCAGACCGCATCCGTTGGATACGTCGAGCAACGCATCCAACGGATGAAGTTTGACGTATGTACTTTTGGGCTTCCATAGGCTGCTTCTGAGGAAGAAACAGCGCGTGGGCGGGGCTTCCTCTGTTGCCGTACGTTCTGAACTATGGTGGATCATAACTAGAGAGTGGCTTGGCTTTATTAGCTAGATAAAGCTAGACAACGTTAACATCGGATACATCAGCGCTCATTATTCAGATGCGTTCTGAGTTTGGGGAGTTTAACCATTTGCTCCAGGAGCTGCGTATGGATGAGTTTATCTTTCAGTCCTACTTCCGTCTGTCCTGCACCTAATTTTACGACTTCCTCGGCCCATCGGAGCTTAAATCTTCTACCAGGACACCAACTACAGGTTCTCTGTTCCTCTTTAGGAGCGCCTGTCCATCTGACTTCGGTAAGTGTTATTTATGATTTTTTAAATCTGCGTTTGTTGAAAATGTTTTTACTGGGCCCGCGCTTCATTCACGATATGGCGTATAGTGACATCACTACAGTGAGACGCTCTGATTGGTTGCCGCACTGCGTTAACTGCGTTGGATCCGTCAAAATCTCAGCTTGCTGAACTTCTGTAACGCATGCGTTGGTACGTTGCCGTATGAAACGCAAGCGTCGTTGACGGAGCCAACGTACTCAACGCAACGCAGAGCCCTTGACGGACCTCTGACGTTCTCCACCGTAGACTTTACATGTAATCTTGCCGCAGCTAACGCTGACCAAATGTGCGGTGTGAATTCAGCTTAAGTCTCTGAGAAATCTGAGATGTGATTGTAGGTTTAACAAGTTCATCATGGGTTATAGGAGGAAAGCTGAATGAACGAGTACGTATGAACTTTGGTTTTCTTACAGGTTGACTTGTTGTTACCCATAACTAGCTAGCATTTTGCTAATGACCGCTGATTGGTCAGTGAAGGACGGATTACAACCAGATGCTTGATGACATCGTAGCATCAGAAGCGGTACCAGAATGTTAAGCAGGACTTTTTATTTTCAGCCTAACAACTTTTTCTGGTTGCTTGTTCTGTTATCTGCTTATGGTTATGTTGGTTATGTATGTAGTGTGAAGTTTAAACGGTGAAATAAGGATTGTAGTAAAGCAGTATCTCTGGTCGTACGTATGACATCACTGACAGTTTAAAGCAGTTTTTAAATCAAATAATTGATTCTAAATAATCTAACAGCAATGTGTAATTTCTTTGCAATACAATATTCAAATTACTAGACAAAAAATTATATATATTATTATTCATTCTACACTCGTCATGAGAGCGCCCTCACATGGAACCAGAGTGGAACTACAACCAGTTCAGAACCTGGAAGTTAGAAGAGAGAGAGAGTCCTTTCTTTATTAGACAGTCTCTGGTCCTACAGGAAGTCTGGCGTATTTAGACAGGAAGTGAGGTAGTGTTGCTTTATTCAGCTGGATCAGATATTAGAGCGGGGAGGGGGCGGGGCTAAGCTCAGGGCCTTACCTCATTGGTCTGCTTGCCGCTGTAGGACATTTTCTTGATGGCCACCACTTCATTGCTGCGCATGTCTCGGGCCTGCAGGACACAGACACACAGGTGATCAGACCTGGTTCGTCCAATCAGATGAAGGCTACCTTCAGGTTGCCTAGGCGACCGTCTTAGCTGGAATCACGCTACGAGATCTTTGTTTGAGAAAACAGACATGGTGACAAACAGCCATCGACCAATGAAAATCCTCCCTGGGAAGCAGAGACAGACTTCGCAGTCTGACCCACTGAATCTTTGTCCGTTCAGACACAGAACCGTTCCATTGGACCTGCTGGGGTCCAACGGTCTAGAAGGTTCTGATGATCAGAGACGGGTCACTTCCTCTCAGCAGAACTCCTTCATGCTGATGTTTCCAGAAGTTTTACAGCGTTTCTGGTGATCAGGCTGATCCCATCAGGTTCATTATTAGACTGAATCCTTCATGATCCAATCAGGAAGCTGGAACCTGGCTGTCTCCAGCCAGAACTGGGTCCTTTAAATGCTACTAAGATCAGCCCGGAGTGAGGCCCATGGCTAGGGTTAGAGAGACAGGAAGGAAGACGTCTGATCATCGGTTTTAACCAATCAGAGATCCTCTGTCCCGTCTGTGCTGCTACAGTGGAACATGCTGAGAGACATTCAGCAGCAGCTCAGCACAGAGTGGACAAACGCATCCACCCAACTACACCTCCTAGCTCTCAGTGTTCGGATCCAAACAGCCTCCGGCCCGTTATGTGGTTCTGCAGAACATGGACCGGCCCACATTGAGAGCACATCACACAATGCTGCAGTCAGCTTCTAGATCACACATCTGGACCGGTTCTACCACTTAACAGACGGAGACTCTTGTAATTATCATCATATTTATACTTCAGCTGAGACTGAATGAGAAATGATCCAGGGTCTGATTTGTAAAGAATTATGGTGGAAAATAAGTATTTATCACCTCCAAACCTTTCTGTACTTTCCTCTGTCCTTCCTCCGGTATTAATGGCTCCTGGTTGAACTGGTTACCAGTATAAAGACACCTGTCCACAAACTCCACTATAGAGCAAAGAGCTGCTAAAGGACACCAGGAACCAGATTGTAGAGCTGCACCAGGCTGGAAGACTGAATCTGCAATAAGCAGCTTGGTGTGAAGAAAGCAATGATTAGAAAATGGAAGACGTCCAAGAGCGCTGATAATCTCCCTCCATCTGGGGCTCCACCAAGATCTCACCCTGTGAACGGTGAGCAACAATCCCAGAACCACACGGGGGGACCTGGTGAACGACCTGCAGAGAGCTGGGACCAAAGTAACAAAGGCTACCATCAGTAACAGCGCCAGACGTGTCCCCCTGCTTAAGCCAGGACATGTCCAGGCCCGTCTGAAGTTTGCTAGAGAGCATCTGGATGATCCAGGAGAGGATTGGGAGAACGTCATACGCTCAGATGGAACCAAAGCAGCATAGCTACTGTGAAGCATGGGGGTGGAAGCATCATGCTGTGGGACCAGGAAGAATGAATGGGGCCATGTATGGTGGCATCAGTGAGAGCGTTGAAGATGAAACGTGGCATGACGATGATCCCAAACACATCGCCATGGTAACCAAGGAGGAGGGGCTTCCTAAGAAGCATTTCAAGGTCCCTGATTGGCCGAGCCAGTCTGCAGATCTCAGCCCCATAGAAAGTCCCAAAACATGGAGGAATGGGCCAAAATAGCAGCAACAGTGGAAACCTGCTGGAGACCTACAGGTGACCTTTGACCTCTGGCACTGATAACAAAGGGTTAATAATAACGCACCAAGATGAACTTTTGTTCATTTTTCATTTCATCTATTTATTACACAGGGACATTGTAATTCTACAGAATAGAAAACTAGCTAGCAGCAGATTAGCATTAGCTAATGCTTGTTAGCTGATGCTAATCTTCATCTCCAGTCCCTGATTTCTACATATCAACAGTTACCTCTGCATCCTAAAAACTGTCCTCTATCTACGCGTCACAAACACACAGGTACATTCCTGCTTCGCTTTCAGCAAACATGAGAACATTTTCATCTCAGTCATGCTTTGAAGGTAAAAACTTCCACAACTTTTATAAATCATGAAGCAGACGGAACAAATACTGATTTTCCATCATAATTTGCACATAAATGTGATTTTATGGATTATTTCCACATTACAGACATCTCACTGTTTTAACTGGGAGAACTGGTACAGCTGGTGGCTGACTCACTGTAAATCTCTATGTTGATCTGCAGACTGGTTCTGGTTCTCCATTTTGCTGTATAACCATCTAGGGGCGGGGCCTCCTCTCCTAATGTGACCTTTGACTTTAAATAATTACAGAAATAAGATCAAAACAATTACAGTTAAAACTAAGTGGATATTCCAGAACCAGAACCAGCGCTGATCAAGCTCCACCCTGAAACATCCTGATTGGTTCCCAGACATCTGGGTTATCATTTCTAGAACAAAACGGGTTGGAACCAGAACCAGAACTCCAGATGCACTTACGAAGTAGACGGCGCCGAAGCTTCCATGGCCGATCTCCCGCAGGTCCGAGAAAAGCTTCTCCGGGTCATCTTTGCAGAACAGGTCGGCCACGTCTGGGTCCTTCAGGCTGCCGGCCCGCGCATTGGAGGGCATGGCCAGGGCCTGGAGGAGAGAGGAAGCATGAGACGCTGCAACGCTGACTGCTGCAGGGAGGAGAGAGGAAGCATGTGACGCTGCAACGCTGACTGCTGCAGGGAGGGGAGAGGAAGCATGTGACGCTGCAACGCTGACTGCTGCAGGGAGGAGAGAGGAAGCATGTGACGCTGCAACGCTGACTGCTGCAGGGAGGAGAGAGGAAGCATGAGACGCTGCAACGCTGACTGCTGCAGGGAGGAGAGAGGAAGCATGAGACGCTGCAACGCTGACTGCTGCAGGGAGGAGAGAGGAAGCATGTGACGCTGCAACGCTGAACTGCTGCAGGGAGGAGAGAGGAAGCATGTGACGCTGCAACGCTGACTGCTGCAGGGAGGAGAGAGGAAGCATGTGACGCTGCAACGCTGACTGCTGCAGGGAGGAGAGAGGAAGCATGAGACGCTGCAACGCTGACTGCTGCAGGGAGGAGAGAGGAAGCATGTGACGCTGCAACGCTGACTGCTGCAGGGAGGAGAGAGGAAGCATGTGACGCTGCAACGCTGACTGCTACTGCTGCAGGGAGGAGAGAGGAAGCATGTGACGCTGCAACGCTGACTGCTGCAGGGAGGGGAGAGGAAGCATGTGACGCTGCAACGCTGACTGCTACTGCTGCAGGGAGGAGAGAGGAAGCATGTGACGCTGCAACGCTGACTGCTACTGCTGCAGGAAGGGGAGAGGAAGCATGTGACGCTGCAACGCTGACTGCTGCAGGGAGGAGAGAGGAAGCATGTGACGTTGCAACGCTGACTGCTACTGCTGCAGGGAGGAGAGAGGAAGCATGAGACGCTGCAACGCTGACTGCTACTGCTGCAGGGAGGAGAGAGGAAGCATGTGACGTTGCAACGCTGACTGCTGCAGGGAGGAGAGAGGAAGCATGTGACGCTGCAACGCTGACTGCTACTGCTGCAGCGAGGAGAGAGGAAGCATGTGACGTTGCAACGCTGACTGCTACTGCTGCAGGGAGGAGAGAGGAAGCATGAGACGCTGCAACGCTGACTGCTACTGCTGCAGGGAGGAGAGAGGAAGCATGAGACGCTGCAACGCTGACTGCTGCAGGGAGGGGAGAGGAAGCATGAGACGCTGCAACGCTGACTGCTACTGCTGCAGGGAGGGGAGAGGAAGCATGTGACGTTGCAACGCTGACTGCTACTGCTGCAGGGAGGAGAGAGGAAGCATGTGACGCTGCAACGCTGACTGCTACTGCTGCAGGGAGGAGAGAGGAAGCATGTGACGCTGCAACGCTGACTGCTACTGCTGCAGGGAGGAGAGAGGAAGCATGAGACGCTGCAACGCTGACTGCTGCAGGGAGGGGAGAGGAAGCATGTGACGCTGCAACGCTGACTGCTACTGCTGCAGGGAGGAGAGAGGAAGCATGTGACGCTGCAACGCTGACTGCTACTGCTGCAGGGAGGAGAGAGGAAGCATGTGACGCTGCAACGCTGACTGCTGCAGGGAGGAGAGAGGAAGCATGTGACGCTGCAACCTTACTGCTGCAGGGAGGAGAGAGGAAGCATGTACGCTGCAACGCTGACTGCTACTGCTGCAGGGAGGGGAGAGGAAGCATGTGACGCTGCAACGCTGACTGCTGCAGGGAGGAGAGAGGAAGCATGTGACGCTGCAACGCTGACTGCTACTGCTGCAGGGAGGGGAGAGGAAGCATGTGACGCTGCAACGCTGACTGCTACTGCTGCAGGGAGGAGAGAGGAAGCATGTGACGCTGCAACGCTGACTGCTACTGCTGCAGGGAGGAGAGAGGAAGCATGTGACGCTGCAACGCTGACTGCTACTGCTGCAGGGAGGAGAGAGGAAGCATGTGACGCGCAACGCTACACTGCTGCAGGGAGGAGAGAGGAAGCATGTGACGCTGCAACGCTGACTGCTGCAGGGAGGAGAGAGGAAGCATGTGACGCTGCAACGCTGACTGCTACTGCTGCAGGGAGGGGAGAGGAAGCATGTGACGCTGCAACGCTGACTGCTACTGCTGCAGGGAGGAGAGAGGAAGCATGAGACGCTGCAACGCTGACTGCTGCAGGGAGGAGAGAGGAAGCATGTGACGCTGCAACGCTGACTGCTGCAGGGAGGAGAGAGGAAGCATGTGACGCTGCAACGCTGACTGCTACTGCTGCAGGGAGGGGAGAGGAAGCATGAGACGCTGCAACGCTGACTGCTGCAGGGAGGGGAGAGGAAGCATGAGACGCTGCAACGCTGACTGCTGCAGGGAGGGGAGAGGAAGCATGAGACGCTGCAACGCTGACTGCTGCAGGGAGGAGAGAGGAAGCATGAGACGCTGCAACGCTGACTGCTGCAGGGAGGGGAGAGGAAGCATGAGACGCTGCAACGCTGACTGCTGCAGGGAGGGGAGAGGAAGCATGAGACGCTGCAACGCTGACTGCTACTGCTGCATGGAGGGCCCAGGCATCATTATTAGAGCTGCAGTCTGGAGGATTTATTTACATAAAAGGGTTTATAAGCTGTAGGATAAATCCCACCTTCCTCCCACAGATATCTACGCTTTTCACTCTGAAAACAACAAGCAGGGTTCCTACACACTGCCAATGTCAGAATTTCACACTTTTTTCAGACTGAAATTTCAATAAACCTTTGCGTCACGTCAAGAAATAATGCTACTGATCATTTGTTTAGATTACTCAGAATATGTTGTTGTCACCAAAAAACATTCTGGACGATTTCAGCTACTTCAAAAAGGAGACAGGGCCAGCAAAATAGAAGATTAGCGCTAGCAGCTAGCGGCTAGCAGCTAGCGGCTAGCAGCTAGCGGCTAGCCAGGAGAAACTCTCCTCACTGTAAGTCCGAAACCATTTCTTCCTCTCAGTACGGACCACTCGTTTTGGCTTTGGCCTGCAGTCTGATTTAATTTGGAGTTTCTGCTGTAGAGGCAGTTAAGGAAAAGTATTTTTTACTAAATACTCAGAATCTCCACCATCCATATTTACAATTAATATTTTGACTAGCTTACCGAGATATCAACACAAATCAACACATCTTCCGTTATTTCCTTCATTGACTTTAATGATAACGTACTGTAACGTGATTGGCCTGATGCCAACAGGTTCGCTATTGACTTGGTCCTGACCAATCACAGGGGGACAGTGTCGTGACAATAGCCTCACCTGATTGGTTAATCATTCTCTTTCTTTTTTGTTTTAAATCAAGCGATGTTAACTCAGCCTGTCCTCCTCACCAGACAACAGAGTGCAGTACCATGTTTTCAACACTCGTTCACCATGTAACTTTTATAGGGGGCGCTGTTTTACACATTATAAAACGCTCAATAATGAATGAAGAGAAGAGGAGGAGATGAGAGACGGATTACGTAAACGGTTTAAAAAAAAAGGGTTTATTAAATGAGTTATATTCTGAAAAAGTGAGGATGCCTGGCCTCCGCAATAAAACCCCTCTATAGAAAAGTGGTTAAAGTCGTGGAAACGTGAATATTTTTCCATACAATAGTTTACATTTTCCATACTTTTCCAGACCTGGAAATTTAATTTTCATACTTGTGTAGGAACCCTGAACAAGGTTATTAACGTTAACGAAGACGAACACAATAACCAAAACTAAAAAAACATAAATAAAACAGAATCTGAATTTATTGAGTAAATGTGTTTAGTTTTTGTTTCATAAAGTGTCTCAGAGTGTAAAAGAACGATTTCTACGTCGCTCCCTGCCTATAGTGACAGGACCTCCACACTGTCACAAATAGTATCAGGATCGCTGCATCCCTCCTTTGGTCCCACATATCGCTTTGATAGCATCAGGAACGTTTTATAAAATCGTTTTCTGATTACAGCTATCAGAGGAAGCGACTGGAACCATGATTAAACATTCTGCAGCAAAAGCTTCCTCACAGGCTAGCTAACGCTAACAGACAAGCTAACACTGCTAACAATAGCTTTGTTACACCAGAGCTGTGTAGCTGGCGTGTTGATGGGTAAATAATCTGTAGTTTCTGCTTGTTGGTGGTTTTTATTATATTTATACATATTTTAGATGTTATTATTCCCATCATGCTGTATTGGGATCTACTTTATGGGGATTTGTCTTTGCTACTGCAAATCCAGATTCTACCTAAAGCAGTTGTTTACACCATTATTCTGGTTACTATATATATATTTTTTTTTCATTAAACATGAATTTTTTTTATTTTCTATTGTTCTGAAACAATTTGCTCTGAGGTCTGTTTTATATTGTCTTATATTTTTTTATATTTAAAGAAGTCGAATTGGCCTTTTAATGTATATTTTACATTAATGTGCTGCCAAAAGTATAAATATCGACCTTAATAATCGGCTTTAGATATCGGCCATAAAAACTAAAATAAATAAAAAACATAACATGGTTAGACTAGGAAGGCTTAAGCTTAGACAGTCGATAGATGAGAAAATGAAGACGTTAATCCTGTTAACATGGGGGTCAAAGGTCAGTGCATCATCTAACTGCACTCCTATGTGTAGTCAGGGCAGAAAGATGAAATTATCTGCATTTTCTCAGATGATTTTTGTTCTGTGTGACTTAAAAGTTTCTGACTAGAAGAGAAATCATTTTATTCAGGTTTTACAGTCATCTCTGTCATGGCCGACTGTAAAAGGCGCTCAGACGTTTATTTAATGAATCCAAGCACACAGAGCAGAAAAACTTCAAATATGATCAAGTTAAAAGTCTTGTTGAGTGTTTCAGGATTGGACCAAGTGTCCTCTTTAATGGAAATCTAAATATGGCCGCCCTACATTACAGAAGCAGCACGTTTCCTGTAGCGTTCATGGAGAAATCCGACCTTAATATGATTATGAAACTGATTTTATTCCTGCTTTCACAGAGATAAAAGACGATTAATGGAAAGTGACCAGATTTAAAAATAGAAAGTAGCCGTGGAAGGAAGAAAAAATATGTTTTATGAATCAAATCATAATTCACCAAAGAAGGCACACAGCTAGCTCTGGCCCAACCCACAACCAGAACCAGAACCAGCTGTCTTAACTTTGACTCAAACATGGGAGATCTTCCTGAAACAGCAGGCCTGGGTTCTGGTCCGGATCAGGAGGCAGTCTGGTACCAACACCACGGATCAGGCTGTGTGTTCATGAGGCGCTTCGTTGATGTGGGAACAAGCTGCAGCATGTCTGACGTTCCCAGGAAACACAAACAGAGAGACTCGCTGTCGTTAATCCAGCAGAGAAATCAAGGAGAACAATCAAACGGGGACTAAAGCATGAGGAGTTTGGTTCCCTGCTGCTACAGATGTTCTGATCCGGTTCTGATCCCACTGCTGGAATCTTTAGAACAACCAAGCTGCTTGTTCTTTTTCACGTGATGCGTTAATGAGTATTTAGCATTTATAGCTTCTGGCCTGCATATTAAAGGAAAAGTTTGGGTTTTTTCCAACCTGGACCTTATTTTTATCAAATATTACGTTTATTTACTCACCCAGACCAGTTAGGAGCCACTTGGAGTCCTTCAGGAGAAGTTTCTATTCAGTCTGATCAGCGTACATTAGGGCTGGGCGGTATGGCAAAATTTTCATATCACGGTATTTTTTTAAAACATAACGGTATTTAACGGTATTTTTTTTCCCATATAAAACCGTTCATATCCACATCATCTTATGAGAATGAAGAATATAAAAATGTCTTATAAACAGAATCACGTTGTTTTTTACAGACACAATTGAATGATATGAAAATAATTAAAATGATTCTGGTAGACAATCTTGTTGTTCTAAGGCTGAATGTATAATATTTTTAAACCTCACGTTGGCGCAAGCAACAAACTGCATCTCCTTATTGCTTTGCATGTAGTACTGAAGAATCCTGCTAGGGGGCAGAGTACAGACTCAGACCAGATTTTGCCAAAGTAAAATAAACATGGCGACCGTAGGAGATTATTAGCTGGTTGATATTCAGACGACAGAAGTATCGTAGATGGTATGTAAAACATATTTACCTCTATGAATGATTTCTTTCCTACTGGTTTTGCCGCCGTTGACCGCGTTTACCTACAGACGGTCACTTGGCGCTCAACACTTCCCCCTAGTGGTTACTAGCAATAGCGTTTGTAAAAGGTTTGCCGTTCGGTTCTCGTCTAACATTTTAAAGCTGATAAACTTTTTAAACTATAGACGAGGATCATCTTTGTTGGAATGACTTCATCAGAACTGTGTGCTTTGCTCCTGCTAGCAGCTGTTAGTTAAAAACTTTATTTTCTACAGGTGTAGCAGTGAAATCTGTCCTGGCTGAAACATTTCCCCTCTTTAAACGTTCCGGAAGTTGTCTGAGCTAATCACCGGTATGTTGGTATGTTAAGAATTCATTTCATAACGAAAATAAACACCGGTTTTCGGTATGAACCGGCATACCGCCCAGGCCTAGCGAATATCCATGTAATGGGAGCCAATGAGGATAGGAGATTTAGTGCCTGTAATAAGGAATTATCTGCCCCATAACTCCTTCATTTAACCAGGTTTAGTTATTAATAAGTGATATTCCGCTGGGAGGTCAGAACATTCAGATGGATATACGCTGATCAGACTGGATAGAAACTTCTCCTGAAGGACTCCAAGGTTGAGAAATCCAAACTTTCCAGCTAGCGCTGTGAAAAAGGTGTCAGGCTTGTAGCATGGTATCAGATGGTTTTACACACAGGATCACTTGCTGGTACCGACAGCTCATTTCTCTGCAGTATCAGCGAGTGTTTCTGATACCGGTATGGACCCAGCAGTACCAGGTTCTGCAGCTCAGAGCGCCAGCAGATGGTGCTGACAGACAGATCTACGTCTCCACAGCTGCAGCGTCACATTTAACGGCCTCAGAGCATCCGGCCTTCACCTGCTGACGGCCGCACAGGTGGAACCCAACCTGGATCAGCCAGACAGAGTCACCATGGCAACCAGAGCGTACGGATTCGACCCCATTGGAGGAATCAGTCCGAAAAAAAGGAACGGCGCCACCATGATAAAGAGTATTTGTGATCAGCTGAATGTATCAGAAGTGAAATATCACAGTTATAATTAATTCATGTCTCCAAAGACACAGATTTACTCTGATTATGAATCAGTTTAATTTTTAGCCGAACTAGACTGCAGAAATTATTGGAGACGTAACCGTCTGATAAACAGATGAGCTGATAATATTAATAACTTGAATCCTGTCCCATATGTTTATGTATATATGAACTGTTCTGGTTGGTCTGTGCTGTAGTCTGTGTGTAGCAGCTAGCTACGAGGCTACAGCAGCATTCAGCATCATGATGATGATGGTTTATCATCATCATCATGACGTGTGGGCTGTACTCCACCCACACCTTTCATCACAGGAGGGACACATGTAACAGTACTACATCTTCAACAGACTTTAAACCACATACAAGTATAAAGTACAGCAGAACTAGTCTGGAAAATATGCGTTAACTTAATATGTGTAACTAGTTACTACCACGTCTGGTTCTGATCCTTGTGTTGTATAATGTGCTTTCTGTTTGTGACTTTTTAAGAAGGACCTGATGGTTTATTTGATGCATATTTAATAAAGAAGATAATCTAACACTTTGATGCATATTTATATTCATATCGGATGTATATTTTATACGATATAATATTAGGATCACACTGAGGAAGGAAGAAAAGGTCAGATTCATGAGACTTTTTCCATTCTGTGGAAGATTCATTTTCTTGCATATCATCTTTGAAATCCTGATACTTCTGACAATGTGATGCTGATGGACGTATACAGTAAAAAATCTCCTAAAGTATAATATTTTGGGTTAGCAGCTGATATATAATAATAATAATAATAATAATAAATAACACGATTTGCAAACAATGTCAAAGTTTTCTCTCAAAAGAAGAAAGCATCTAGCTTATTAATACATACTTAATACTTACTAACACAAAGACTGATACCCTGATCTGATAAGAGTTCAAGAAGGTAAGTTTCTAACTAATTTTACATTAAGAGCTGCTGTTATAATTATAAATCATATAAATGTCAGAATCAGTGGGGTAGAAATAAACAGCCGTTAGCATTCATGATGCGGCTAACGCTAATATAAGAACTCTTATGGTGCGTTCATGCCGCCCAGAAAGGCAGGATTTCACGTTAACTCCAGGTGGAGTCCGTCAGAATCTCTGCGGCGCTTTGGCCGTTTTAGCCGCAGCTAAAACTTTATCCACTTTCTAAGCTTTAATGCAGCAACAGCTAGCAGCGCAGAAGCTAACATAGCTGAACTTCCATCGACCAATCAGAGCAAGCCCCGCCCACACGCTCTGCTAGCCTTCAAACTAGTCGCCTGTGTGATGGTTTGGTACCAGGAACCATAGATTTTCACTGGTATCGGTACCGAGAACTGATATTTTGGTAGCATGACAATATTACCTTTTAATTGGACATTACTTCTGTCCATTTTGTTATTTTGTAATTATGCTAATTATTTCTATAATGTGTGAGATGTATTTTTTTTCATAATTCAGATATATTATTTGTTCTTAGCTGTAGATATTTTTGCCTTAAATAGATTTGCCAGAAGTAGAACATGTTTTTTTTTAGTTTTGACTAGCATTAAAATAGAACCGATGACTAAATGTTGACCTAAACAAAAGTGAATCGAAGTCAAAAGACTAAAGCTAAATGACATTTTTCTATCATAATTAACAGTGCATCATAAAGCTGGGATCATGGTCCCACAGACAGCCAGATAAAGTATGACACATACAAGTATGATGTGTGGAACATGTGTGGATGAATCATCCACTCATGAGACGCTTACAGATTCACAGAGTTTATTCGTCTGTTTTAGTCTTTCTACAGATCTGCAGCATCAGAAAGGCCATAAGCGATGCTGCAGTTATATTCCAGCCCTATGATGGGTCATTATTATTATGGTCTGTGACCTCCTGCGCCATCAGGCTGCGTCTCAGACTGGACAAGCAGCTTCCTCCTTCCACATCCTGCTTAGGAAAACCCCACAAAGAGGAAGCAGGTCCATTGTTGATGAGTCCTGCCTACTGTCCATCATCAGCTCTCACAGAGTTAATAATAGCCGGCTGTCATTTCTACCAGGATAGAAGTGTTAACGGGCTCAGACAGAGACGTGTGATGATCCAGTCAGCCCACACAGAGAGAGGATGGACCATCATCACCTTCAGCCTGAATAAAGACTAGCATTAAGCTGCTCCATCCTGACACAAACACCACAACATTCAGCACACAGTCCTCCTGCAGCTCTACAGGCTCTGTTCGGTTCCCGTTCAAACCCAAAACCAGTTCATACCCAGTCTAACTGAAGCCTGGTTCAGGGATTCAGGATCAACTTTAAACTGGGGAAGATAGAAATCAGCTTACAGCCTGTTTACTGTGAATTGCTGCTAATAAAACAGGTTCGGACACTAGTGCCCTCCCCCCAAAAGGTTCCGGCCCTACTGGCAGAACTCACCGCAGCTTCTTGTGGTTCCTCTGGACCGAAAAACTAACGGTTAGCAGGCAGGCTAGCGGCGAGCCTCGGTCCTCATATCCCGGGTTTCCTCTCAGCAGAACTCCTGGATCATGTCCAATGCGGTCCCTCTGGGTTCTGGGTCACGGCTGGGGTCCAGCACCGGGTTCTGGGACGAGGCTGGGGTCCAGCACCGGGTTGTCGGAGCTTCTCTGGGTCTCTAACGGTCAGCTCCGCAGCTCCGGTCTGCACCGCTCCGGAGCTAATACCTTAGCCTCACTAGCTAGCAGGCTAACGGTAGCTTTAGCCGATCCGCGGGGTGTGGCTGATGTTTCCCTGCAGAGATTCCCGTCCGAACATACTGACCCACCGAACCTTGGAAGCTACACGCCTATAGTGGGCCTAGAACCCGGAGCCCATCCTCCATCTGGACCCGTTTTTTGTTCCTGCTAGACACAAGATGGCACCATAGACATGGACCCATAGAATTATATAGACACAAGATGGCGCCATGATGGACCGGGCTGCTGGGGCGGGAGTCTTCCAGTGACACTTCCGCTTCCAAAATAAACTGACCTACATAAAGATGAAGATTATGATAGTTATGATGATGATGATGATGAATTTAATTATCATGATGATGAATATAATTATGATGATGAAGATGCTGATGATGATGATTATAATTATGATGAAGACGCTGATGAAGATGACCCCAATGGTGATGATGATCATGATGATATCAATCAATCAAACTTTATTTATAAAGTGCTTTTCAAACAAAGTTACTCAAAGTGCTTTAAAGATTTAAAATAACCCCACAACCAACAATCAACACAAATACACTCCCCTCCCAACCCATCAGCCATACTCACACACACACACACTTAGAAGCTACAAAAAGCGGGCTGAGTACAGATGAGCCAGGAAACGCCATCATGGATCCATCTGCATCAGCAGCAGATCAACAGCAGCAGCCAAGGCTCCCACCCAGGGCGCCCAGAGGAGGGAGGGCTGGTACCCCCACCTCCACCCAAGCGCTACCTGGGGGGCACCCAGGCAGCCACAGCCGACCACCGCCCCCGATGCAGGGGGGGAAACACTGGCAAGAAAGATTAAAATACATTAAAATATAAAGTTAATAAAATATAAAGTATATAAAGTATAAAACAATAAGTGTAAAACAAATAATAAAAATGCAAAGCAGATTAATAAATAAACAGTTAAAAGCTAAACTAAAAAATAAATCAGGTAAAACATGCTGAGCGGTTAAAAATATATTAATAAATAATAATTAGTTAAAAGCTCGGCTAAAAATGTGAGTCTTGATTCTGCTCTTAAAAACATGAACTTTCTCTGCGGCCCTGAGATCCTCTATCAGCTGTTCCAGATATGAGGGACATAATAATGGAAAGACGCCTCATCATGAGTCTTTGGGGATGATAAGGAGACGGCTGCTAGAGGAGCGCAGAGACCGCGAGGGTTCATACGGTAAAAGCATTTATAAGAAGGCCCAAGACCATTAAGACACTTAAAAACCATTAAAAGAACCTTAAAATGGATCCTAAAACATACGGGGAGCCAATGCAGTGATTCTAAGACCGGTGTAATGAGCTCCTTCCTCCTGGTCTTCATCAGGACACGAGCTGCTGAGTTTGTAGAAGCTGTAAACCTGAGGTAGTCTTTTTGGGAAGACCAGAAATCATTACAGTAATCGATTCTACTGGTGATAAAAGCTGCATTAGTGTCTCTGTATTGGTCAGAGAGAGAAAGGGGCGGAGTCTGGTGATGTTCTTTAGATGATAAAAACCTATTTTGGTGATGTTCTTAATGTGAGGGATAAAATCAGCTCAGAGTCAAAAATCACACCCAGATTCTTCACTTGTAAAGAAGGATTAAAAGACAATGATTGTAGTTTTGGTAAAAGTTTCTCTCTCTGAGCCTCAGGACCGATAACTAAAACCTCAGTTTGATAATGATGATGATGATGATGAAGACGCTATTGATGATGATGATGAAGACGCTTAAGATGATGATGATGATGATGATGAAGACGCTAATGATGAAGACGCTTAAGATGATGATGAAGATGACGCTAATGATGAAGATGATGAAGACGCTTAAGATGATGATGAAGAAGACTAAGGTGAGGATGATGATGATGAAGACGCTTAAGATGATGATGATGATAATGATGATGAAGACGCTAATGATGAAGACGCTTAAGATGATGATGAAGATGACGCTAATGATGAAGATGATGAAGACGCTTAAGATGATGATGAAGAAGACTAAGGTGAGGATGATGATGATGATGATGAAGACGCTTAAGATGATGATGATGATAATGATGAAGATGACGTGTTGCCATGGCAGCGGGACAAACTACACTCTTCAGCATGTTTCCCCCATAGACATACAGATATATATATATATATATATATATATATATATATATATCTGTATATATGTATGTATACATATATATATATACAGATATATATATGTATACAGATATATATATATATATCTGTATATATGTATATATATATATATATATATCTGTATATATATATATACAGATATATATATATATCTGTATATATATATCTGTATATATGTATGTATACATATATATATATACAGATATATATATGTATACAGATATATATATATATATATATATATATATATATACAGATATATATATATATATATATATATACATATATACAGATATATATATATATATATACAGATATATATATATATATATATATATACATATATACAGATATATATATATATATATATCTGTATATATACATATATATATATATATATGTATACAGATATATATATATATATATGTATACAGATATATATATATATATATATATATATGTATACATATATATATATATATATACATACATATATACAGATATATATATATATATATATATATATGTATACATATATATATATATATACAGATATATATATATATATATATATATATACATATATATATATAATATACATATATATGTATATATAATATATAAATATATATATATTATATATATAATATATATATATCAGATATATACATATATATATACATATATAATATATATATGTATATATATTATACAGATATATACATATATGTAATAAATATACATATAAATATATAATAAAACACAGATATATAAATATATACATATATATATATATTAAATATATATGTATATATAATATAATAATATATAATATAAAAGTATATATACATATATAAATATATATAAAATATATATATATATATATATTAATAATTATACATACATATATATATATATATATATATATACAGATATATATATATATATATATATACATATATATATATATATATCTGTATATATATATATATATGTATATATATATACATATATATATATATACATATATATATATATATATATATGTACAGGTGCTGGCCAGTAAATTAGAATATCATCAAAAAGTTGAATTATTTCAATAATTCCATTAAAAACGTGAAATTTGTACATTATATTCATGTAATACATACAGACCAATGTATTTCCAATGTTTATTTCTTTTAATTTTGATATTTATAAGTGACAACTAATGAAAACTCCAAATTTGGTATCTCAAAAAATTAGAATATTTTAAAGGCCAATGAAAAAAAATGTTTTTTTTAAATGTTGGCCAACTGAAAAGAATGAACATGAAAAGAATGTGCATGTATAGCACTCAATACTTAGTCGAGGCTCCTTTTGCCTCCATCACTGCAGTAATGCGGCGTGGCATGGACTCGATCAGTCTGTGGCACTGCTCAGGTGTTATGAGAGCCCAGGTTGCTCTGATAGTCGTCTTCAGCTCCTCTGCATTGTTGGGTCTAGCGTATTGCATCTTCCGCTTCACAATACCCCATAGATTTTCTATGGGGTTAAGGTCAGGCGAGTTTGCTGGCCAATCAAGGACAGGGATACCATGGTCCTTGAACCAGGTACTGGTGGTTTTGGCACTGTGTGCAGGTGCTAAGTCCTGTTGAAAAGTGAAGTCTGCATCCCCATAAAGTTGGTCAGCAGCAGGAAGCATGAAGTGCTCTAAAACTTCCTGGTAGACGGCTGCATTGACCTTGGACCTCAGGAAACAGAGTGGGCCAACACCGGCAGATGACATGGCACCCCACACCATCACTGACGGTGGAAACTTTACACTGGACCTCATGCAACGTGGATTCTGTGCTTCTCCGCTCTTCCTCCAGACTCTGGGTCCTTGATTTCCAAAGGAAATGCAAAAATTGCTTTCATCAGAAAACATAACTTTGGACCACTCAGCAGCAGTCCAGTCCTTTTTGTCCTTGGCCCAGGCGAGACGCTTCTTACGCTGTTTCTTGTTCAAGAGTGGCTTGACACACGGAATGCGACAGCTGAATCCCATGTCTTTCATGAGTCTCTTCGTGGTGGTTCTTGAAGCGCTGACTCCAGCTGCAGTCCACTCTTTGTGGATCTCCCCCACATTTTTGAATGGGTTTGTCGTCACAATTCTCTGCAGGGTGCGGTTATCCCTAGAGCTTGTACACTTTTTTCTACCACATTTTTTCCGTCCCTTCGCCTGTCTGTTAATGTGCTTGGACACAGAGCTCTGCGAACAGCCAGCTTCTTTAGCAATCACCTTTTGTGTCTTGCCCTCCTTGTACAAGGTGTCAATGGTCGTCTTTTGGACAGCTGTTAAGTCAGAAGTCTTCCCCATGATTGTGGAGCCTTCAGAACAAGACTGAGGGACCTTTTAAAGGCCTTTGCAGGTGTTTTGAGTTAATCAGCTGATTAGAGTGGCACCAGGTGTCTTCTATATTGAGCCTTTTCAGAATATTCTAATTTTCTGAGATACTGAATTTGGTGTTTTCATTAGCTGTCAGTTGTAATAATAAAAATGAAAATTAATAAACACTTGAAATATATCACTATGTGTGGAAGGAAAGTATACAGTATACAAGTTTCACGTTTTGAATGGAATTACTGAAATAATTCAAATTTGTGATGATATTCTAATTTACTGGCCAGCACCTGTATATGTATATGTATTATGTATATATATATATCTTTGTATATCTTTGAATTGAATTGAATAATCCTTTATTGTCCCACGAGGGGAAATTGATTTTTACAGTACAACCTTTCCATCCAGGTCACCGTTGGGCAGTGCAGCCGCTTGTTGGCGGCGCCCCCTGGGTTTCCCTCCCCCAGCAGTGGTGCAGAGCCATGGAGGTTATTCCATAATATGTACTGGTTTACAGATGAAGGCCTTATTGTTTGCGGCCTGCTTCTGAAACATGTTGGCTCTCTGTTAGTAACTAAACTGTGACCCCTAGTGGTGATTCTGTGTACTGCTGGATTGTTCTCAGCATGGATAAACACATCTGTGGTGGATAAATGTAATATTAGGAGTATTATTAACACTGAGAGCAGATGGGCCAGAAAACAGGTGTTGAGTTCACATGGGAACCCAGGTTAGAGAAAACCTCACTGCCTGAGATTATTGATTCTTCTTATATACTTAGTTTTGAGAGTTTCTCTTATTGTGTTTCGATTTAACCCAAGCTATTGCCATTATTTTGTATTTGCCAGGATTTACTTATTCCCAGCTAAAGAGGCAGGTGCCTTCATCCTGAGAAATTTCCCCCCTGAGAGAATAGTTTTTTTCTTCAGAAAAGGTTGCTGTTCTTAATAAATACTTATTTTGTGATCTGTACTGTTCTTCTGTACGATAGATTCAAGTTTTATTAAAACCTCCAAACGCTTAAAGGAATTTTGTCAACCAGAAACTGTAGGAGAAAGCCCATTACATATTATCAAAAAACTATTTCACAAACATATTAGTAACATGTAAGAGTATTTAAAATAACATTAATATTTCCATCTCCACTTCTTTGAGGTTTTCTATCTTTTTTCCTTCAGTTTTCTTTGTGACTCATGAACTCTGTGATCCATTGAGAGGGTCTTTATGTTTCAGGGTTTACCAGGTTGATTAACCAGATTCTTATCAGGTGTTCTGGAACCAACAAACTCAGGCTAAGCAGGTTTTGGGTTGATTAACCCAGACTTCAGGGTTTACCTCACGGTAAGTTAACCAAGCTTTCTGGAACTTTCTCCTATCCTGACATCTTGACCATAAATAATATATAGCAAACAGTAAATGTGTCTTAACTCTCATCTCTCTCCACACATTTCCCCCAAAACACACCAAGGTAATTGTACTCCTCCACTAGAGGAGCTGAGCAGGACCTCATCCCCAAGAAGGCTTTGCATTTTCTCATGTTAACCAAAGGAAACACAGAAAAATAAAGCACTGAGCAGAAAATGACATTTAATCATTTATTGTACTGCAATGTCCAGCAAAGCAACAATAAACATGTTTTCACTGTAAAACATTTAGAACTTAATTGTTCATAAAAACCAAGTTGAGAATAAAGTCATCTGTCACTGATTGGACAAATATTAGTTCAGATATGTTTCTACAAGAGCCATAAACTCATAAGACGTCTTATAGATCTCATTCTATCAACATTTATAACGTTCAGACATATTTATTTCAATCATGTTTATTAAGTTAAAACTGTATAAAAACACATGGATATCTATATATCTATATATTTTACAGCAGCATCAAGATTAAGAGAAAAACCAAGTTTCCTGTTCTGGATCGTTTCCTTCTTCCTAGATGATAAAAAGCCAAGTTAAGAACAAAGTGAGTCTTTAAAGCTCAGTAGTGTTGATGATGCAGAGAGAAACTAGACTCTCCATCTAACATAGAAACAAGCAGCTGTTCAGTCTAAAGGAGTCGCAGCTCCAACACTTCTGATCCAGGAGCCCAGAGCGGTGCACCTGAAGGAGCCCTTTAGTCCACCTCCTCAATAGTGGGCCCCTGGCTGTGGGCTCCTGCCTGCTGTCTACAAGTACCAGTGGGCATCCCTCCCTGATACAACTTGCTGATGATGGGGTTGCACACCTTCTCCAGCTCTTTCTGCTGCTGCTGGTACTCGTCTTTCTCAGCCAGCTGGTTGTTCTCCAGCCAGCTGATGGTCTCCTTACACTTGTCAATCACCTTCTGCTTGTCCTCCTGGCTCATCTTGCCCTTCAAGCTCTCGTCCTCCACGCTGCTCTTCATGTTGAAAGCGTAGGACTCCAGGGAGTTCTTGGCACCTATTTTGTCCCTCTGCAGCTCGTCCTCAGCTTTGTACTTCTCAGCGTCCTGCACCATCCTCTCCATCTCCTCTTTGCTCAGTCGGCCCTTATTGTTGGTGATGGTGATCTTGTTCTCTTTGCCGGTGCTTTTGTCCACCGCAGACACGTTCAGAATGCCGTTGGCGTCCACGTCGAAGGTGACCTCGATCTGCGGGACCCCTCGTGGAGCAGGTGGGATTCCCGTCAGCTCGAACCTTCCCAGCAGGTTGTTGTCCTTGGTCATGGCTCTCTCCCCTTCGTAGACCTGGATCAGGACCCCGGGCTGGTTGTCGGAGTAGGTGCTGAACACCTGGGTCTGTTTGGTGGGGACGGTGGTGTTGCGTTTGATCAGGGCCGTCATCACTCCTCCGGCCGTCTCGATGCCCAGGGACAGAGGAGCCACGTCCAGCAGCAGCAGGTCCTGGACGTTCCCCGAGGTGTCTCCCGTCAGGATGGCGGCCTGGACGGCGGCGCCGTAGGCCACCGCCTCGTCCGGGTTGATGCTCTTGTTCAGCTCCCGGCCGTTGAAGAAGTCCTGCAGCAGCTTCTGGATCTTGGGGATTCGGGTGGAGCCTCCCACCAGGACCACGTCGTGGATCTGGCCCTTGTCCATTTTGGCGTCCCTCAGAGCTTTCTCCACGGGCTCCAAGGTTCCCCTGAACAGGTCGGAGCACAGCTCCTCAAAGCGAGCCCTGGTGATGGAGGTGTAGAAGTCCACGCCCTGGAACAGAGAGTCGATCTCCATGCTGGCCTGGGAGCTGGAGGACAGCGTCCTCTTGGCCCTCTCACAAGCTGTGCGCAGCCTCCTCAAGGCTCTCTTGTTCTGGCTGATGTCCTTCTTGTGTTTCCTCTTGAACTCCTCCACAAAGTGGTTGACCATGCGGTTGTCAAAGTCCTCTCCTCCCAGGTGAGTGTCTCCGGCCGTGGCCTTCACCTCAAAGATGCCGTCCTCGATGGTCAGGACGGACACGTCGAAGGTGCCTCCTCCCAGGTCGAAGATCAGGACGTTTCTCTCTCCTGACTTGCCTTTGTCCAGACCGTAGGCGATGGCGGCCGCCGTGGGCTCGTTGATGATCCTCAGGACGTTGAGTCCCGCGATGACGCCTGCGTCTTTAGTGGCCTGTCGCTGGGAGTCGTTGAAGTAGGCGGGGACCGTGACCACGGCGTTGGACACCTTGTGGCCCAGGTAGGCCTCGGCGATCTCCTTCATCTTTACCAGGACCATGGAGGAGATCTCCTCGGGGAAGAAGGCCTTCTTCTCCCCTTTGTACTCCACTTGGATTTTGGGCCTCCCTCCTTCTGAAAGCACCTTGAAGGGCCAGTGCTTCATGTCGGCCTGCACCACCGCCTCGTCAAACTTCCTCCCGATCAGCCTCTTGGCGTCAAACACCGTGTTGCTGGGGTTCAGAGCCACCTGGTTCTTGGCCGCGTCCCCGATCAGCCTCTCGGTGTCAGTGAAGGCCACATAGCTGGGGGTGGTCCTGTTGCCCTGGTCGTTGGCGATGATTTCTACTTTTCCGTGCTGGAAAACCCCCACGCAGGAGTAGGTGGTGCCCAGGTCGATGCCGATGGCCACGTTTTTAGCTGCAGACATCTTGGCTGAGTTTGCTTTCAGTCCTAGACAAGCAGAGACACACATGAGGACGAGGACAAGGAGGATTCAGGAGAACAGGAGGGACTGGTTCCCTTTAAGAAACGCTTCTTCTTCTACAGGTCAGATTTTTACTGGACTTTACAGCAGTTATTGCTCCAGATCCAACTGGTTCAGTAAAACTGTTTTCAGTAACAGATGTTTAAACATCATCATCTGTTCTTCATCTTTCTATCTCTGACTAAACTCTAGAAAGTCTATTTCTCTGTCAGTTCGTAGTTCAGTTTGTAGTCGCTATGGAAACAAAGAAGCAGAAGATGAAGTGAGAACTTACTTGAGTCCAGAGTCTCCTCTGCAGAGCTCTTTAATGCTTCTTCCTCCTCTGGTGGAGCTCTCCTGATCTTCTCTGAAGGTCCGTTAGTCTCTAACTGCCTCAGCTTCACCATCACCGCTATTTATATCCTCTAACTCAGCCTTCGTCCAATCACAGAGCGCGGGGCGGGGCCCTGCGTAATGACGTCACCCGCTAGAAGTTTCTCCCAGCTTCTGGTCGCTCCGAGAAAATGTCAGAAAGTGACAGAAAACCCAGAAGAATCCAGAATATTTCCAGAAGCGAACAGAGTAGAAATGATGGAGACAATATTAGAGCAGAAATATCATCATTTTGATTTAATAAAGAGAAGAAATATCATCATTTGGATTTAATAAAGAGCAGAAATATTATTATTTTTATTTAATAAAGAGAAGAAATTTTATTATTATTATTCAATAAAGAGCAGAAATATCATCTTTTTTATTTAATAAAGAGAAGAAATACAATTTTGATTTAATAAAGAGCAGAAATAAAATTTTGATTTAATAAAGAGAAGAAATATCATAATTTTTATTTAATAAAGAGAAGAAATGTCATCATTCTGATTTAATAAAGAGAAGAAATGTCATCATTCTGATTTAATAAAGAGCAGAAATAGTATTACTATTATTCAATAAAGAGCAGAAATATCATCATTTTCTTTTAATAAAGAGCAAAAATATCATCATTTTGTTTTAATAAAGAGCATAAATGTCATTTTTATTTAATAAGAGCAGAAATATAATCATTTTCATTTAATAAGAACAGAAATATCATTATTCTTATTTAATAAAGAGCAGAAATAGTGAAGATGAACATAAATGAAGTTGATTTTCTGACATGAAGCTGGAATAATAATAATAATCCCACTGAGATCCAGCAGGTTACATATTAATATTTCTAGGAGTCCCTTCAGCTCATCTCTGTTCTTCTATCTGTTTTCATCTTTCCTGTTTCTCTGTATTAATCTGGTGTTTTTAGAGCTTTAGTCACTTTAGTTCATGTGTTGCTGTAATTCTGAGAGTCCTGCAGCTTGATGGATGATCAGATCCTAGAGCTATGAATACCAGCAGCTTCCCTTATCTGCACCAGTTTATGGGGGAAAACTTTTAGTGCATGTAGATTTATTCATGTTTTCCTGCTTCTAATGAAGACGGAGAAAATATTTCAGCTGCTTATCCAGAACCATTTCTGAGAGAAGAATAGAAAGTTAAAGCAGTAAATGTAGAGAATTAAATGAAGACAACTGGACTTGTTGTTGTCCAGCTGCTTCATTTAACTCTCAGGATGATCATATCCTGGATGACTGACTCTCTACATCAACAGAAACCAGTAAAACCAGTCAGCAACGTTTCTGTTATGCTGCTGCTGGCCACCAGGGGGCAGCAAAGACAGGACATTTTAGGCCGTTTTCACAACAGCATCACCAGCTCCTTACGCACAAAACTACGTACGCAACTTTGTACGCCAAATAAAACCTGTTGGAAAAATGTGCGTAACTTTGAGCAGACTAATAACATCGCTATTTACGCACTTTTTAGACACAGAGGACGCTGATGGGAGCAGGAGGGATGGCAGAATAAGTACATTTATGGACAGAAGTTTAGTTTATGTATTTTGCTTCTTGCTCAGTGGTAGAGTAGTTGGCCTGCAATCGGAGGGTCGTAGGTTCGATTCCAGTTTCTTCCTGTCACATGTTCATGTGCCCCTGGGCAAGGCACTTAACCCTAAAAAAATTCTACATCGTCCTACCGAGCCATGTTGGCTGTCAGTGTATGAATGTTAGTGTGAATGGGTGAATGTGGTTTCAATGTAAAGCACCTTGAGTGGTCAGTATGACTAGAAGTTCAGTCTGTTTACCATATCTGCCATATCGGTACTATGATTCCTCATGAATGTGGCTTTAGGAACCCAAACAAACCCCCGGCTCGTGTTTTTTCGTTAATACGAAGCCTATTAAAGCCTCTTAAAGGCTATTTTTGTTGGATTTTTCAAATAAACTCGGTACTCATTGTGTTTTGGTTGGCTGTAGAAACGGTAGTTACTAAATTAAATGGTGGAGAATGCAAAAAGCACCAGTGTATGAATGATACCGACCCTTGTAATGAATCATTTATTTTATATCCAATACATACAGAAAAGAAGGATCCGAATGGACGTGTGAGGTGGATAAACAAGGTAAGAAATGTGTGATTAAACATTTTAATTGTTTGATATTTCTGTTGATCGTCTAGATCTAACAGTTTTAGTTTTGCTAGCATAGTCATTAGCATGCAGGCTTAGCATAGCCTACTGCTGGAAGTCGATGTGAAGGATTCATGTTTAGAGCATCTCAGCCTTATCTGAGCTCTTACTGCTTCTAACAAGTAAAAATCCCATTCCAAAATACAAACTGTAAGAGTTTAAAAGCACGACGGAAGCTAATAAGCTACGTGCTAACTGCTAGCCATAGCATAGATATTTAACAAGCAAGACATTCCAGCGATAGGATGATTCAGCACATTTTGACTCCATTAGCTCTGGGATGAAAAGTATCTGAGAAAACTTCTGCATGACAACATTCCCTTCTTCCCAGCCGTCTAACAGCGTTTTTGGGTCCAGGATTGTCACTCCGTGGAATGTTAACAAGCCGGTATAATCAGCCTAAAATACGCCGCTTTCCTCTTCTATCGCCTTAAACAATCAGCTGAAAGATTTTCAACACATTGAAGTGAACTTCATGTCTTCAGTAAAACGATGTGAATTTAAGCCACAATAACGTTGAGAACACAGAAGAACAAACAAAACTTCTGCATGACAAGCCTGTGAATATTCTCATTCATCCAGGTCATGGTTATCTCAAGGAAATTTCAATCAAGCGCAACTGGACTTGGTAATTTGTCTTGGAAGACGTTTCACCTCTTATCCAAGAGGCTTCATCAGTTCATGCTCGCCGCTGACCAGGCTGGGACTGGTCCAACTAACTGGTGTGGAGACTCAGCTATTTAACCTCTTGAACAACAATCATTATGTCATTGGATCCTTTGTGCTCCATGTCTTAACGACGGTCGTTGGCGTGCCGCCTGTTGGTGGAGGTTAGGTTTCGGCTTCATTAGTGCCCTATTGTGTTATAACGACAGTCGTTGGAGTCACAGTTGCTTCTTTTATTAGAGGCTAATTTGTTTGAGTCTTCTGGGTAGGGATGAAAGTGCAGCATTGTAAATTGGAGATAGGTGATGTCTCAGGCCTCTTCCTCTGTTTAGCGATGGTTTCTCTACTTTTACATAGATGGCTTCTTTTACTCCTCTTTTACTCCTAACCTCCACCAATAGGCGGCACGCCAACGACCGTCGTTAAGACATGGAGCACAAAGGATCCAATGACATAATGATTCTTGTCTAAGAGGTTAAATAGCTGAGTCTCCACACCAGTTAGTTGGACCAGTCCCAGCCTGGTCAGCAGCGAGCATGAACTGATGAAGCCTCTTGGATAAGAGGTGAAACGTCTTCCAAGACAAATTACCAAATCCAGTTGCGTTTGATTGAAATTTCCTTGAGAGATTCTGCATGACAACATTCCCTTCTTCCCAGCCGTCTAACAGCGTTTTTGGGCCCAGGATTGTCACTCCGTGGAATGTTAACAAGCCGGTATAATCAGCCTAAAATACGCCGCTTTCCTCTTCTACACATTGAAGTGAACTTCATGTCTTCAGTAAAACGATGTGAATTTAAGCCACAATAACGTTGAGAACACAGAAGAACAAACAACCAACCAGTTTCTCAAAAGTGCTTTACAGAATAAAGCTCCATTCTCACGTCTGAACTGAGAATGAAAATGAGAATCTGAATAAAAATATGTCATATTTAAGAATTATGCTCACATGTTTGTCTTCAGATTGTATAGCAGCAGCAGATATTGGTGTATTAATTGTGTTTAGTATAAATATGAATGCTGCAGCGTCCCTCCTGCATAATGCTGACCAATGGATGCTGATAGAAGACCAGGCAGTGGCAGCATCAGGATGGGGGAGCAGATCTATAGATCTATGAGGACCTGCTGGAACCGTTCATCCCGTCTTCTGCTCGGATTTTTACATCAGACACGCTGCTGCAGCTCTGCTGTTGTTTATGAGCCCAAATTCAGATTTTATGTGGATGATATTCTAAAAGTCGACTTAATGCGCATCTTTTCTGTCATCTAGAAGTGCTTAAACTTATTATTTTGTTGTATTATAATGAAGATTTGTTTGTTTTAAATTCCAGTCTTATTGTCGCTATATATATTTAGTGTTTTTTATTTGTTTTATTGTTGCTTTTATTTCATTTTAATTGATTTATTTGTAACTTTTTAGTTTTTACTCTTGTCTTGTTACACATCTTCTTTCTGTAACTGTAATTTTTGTCTTTTGATGTGAAGCAGTTCGGCCGCCTGGACAAAGCGCTGTACATAAACATTAATAGACAAAATGGTTTTCCGTCCAATCG
>JAPXFQ010001722.1:0-22500 GCA_028564705.1 Apricaphanius iberus | reverse complement strand
TTTACACCAGATTAACTGTTGAATCAAATTTAGCAAGTTGTCTTGAACAATTCAAATCACTTTTATTAATAGCTCCAATTCACAACAAAAGTCATTTCAATACAATAATGCAAACATTCCAATCAGTGAAAAGTTTTCTAGGAATCCCAGCAGATTGTGCCGAGTCACAACCAGTTACACCTGAAATAGTGGTTAAATACTTGGCTAGTGGTAAATCCCCACGGCTGAGTTTTACTGCACATTAAGGAAACAACTTGCTCCATTTATGTTTCACATGTATTCTGAATCTTTTAATGCTGGTTTGCTTCCTTGACACTTTGTACCACGCTTGTAAAGCTGTCTTCTTTAAAAAGGACAAAGATCCTTTACATTGTGGTTGTTTAAGCTTATTAAACAAAGACTTTAAGGTAGTGTTGAAGCTACGGCGGTTAGAAAGTGTATTAGACGTGTTCTTAATGCGGTTTATTATCCATCATCATCTACTCTTTCTGTCTCGTTATCACGGCATTACGACCAAGTAAAGCATAAAAACAACCACAAATTATAGCGAAGATTAAAACCAAGAGCTAAAAGAGATAAGCAAGGCAGCAACAACTGATTCAAACATGCAGTTAGTAAATTAATATCACAAAAACAAGAAAGACAAAACAAATCAAACTAAATGAAGAAGTTAAACAGTAGAAGCTTAGTAAAAATTAATGCGTTTTTGGAAATGATTGTTATGATATTAGCTGTTTGTGTTTTGAGCTTTAGTTCTGTTTTCTTATTCAGTTTGTTTGATCATTTTAGTTTATTTCTTGGTGTTCTGTTTATGCTTTACTTTAGGACTTTAGTGTTAACATGATTAGGATTCTGTCTATTCCTTCCTTCTCCACTTTCTGCTCTTAAGATGTTTTCATATTTTTGTTTGATTGTTTTTGTGTTTTATCTTTTATTTGTGTTTCCTTGATTTATCGTCTTCCTTAGTTCTATTTATTTTATATCTTTACCTAGAATAATCCTTTAATTGTCCCAGAAGACGAAACTTCGTTGGAACAGCAGCAAAAAGCAGATATGTTCAAACAGAAAATGACAAAACAGAACACACAATTTTCACTTTTCTTTCTAGTATTTATTTCCTTCTTTTCTGTTTTTTCTGTTTTCTGGTGCTCTATTGAGTTTCTCTTTAGTTTCTTCTTAAATATCTGTGGTTACCTCTAGTTAATCTTTATATTTATAATTATAATTTATGAATAGTCCTCTGTCTCCCAGGCGTTCAGCTACTGATGATCTCCACCCGTTCTCTATCACTAACCTGTTCTATCCAGCTTTCTGGTTCTCATCCAGTGATCAGTTCTCCCACTACTTAAGCTCCTCAGTCCTTGTTGGACTCCAGTGTCCTCTGGGAACTCCAAATGTCCTCTGAGTTATTTTAATTTGAGTTTTTCTGCATTAAATAATCATCTTTTTCATCAGTAAGCTCTCTGCATTTGGGTTCTTTAAACTCTCTGAACATGACAGTTATTTGAGAACAGGAATGAAGGATGCCCGGAGGAATTTGGAAGGAGCAGGAGGAAATATCACTAACTATTCATACCCAAACCTGGTTAAATGAAGGAGTTATGGGGCAGATCATTCCTTATTACAGGCAGTAAATCTCCTGCTCTGATTGGCTCCCATTATATGGATATACGCTGATCAGAATGGATAGAAACTTCTCCTGAAGGAGAACACTGAGAGAAAACTGGGTTAACAATCACAATAACAGCAGAAAAAATACATCTGGAGAGTAGTAGGAGAGAAAAGTAGACGTGTGAAGAAAAGTGGTCAGTCTGTCCTCCAACAGTCTAAACCTATAGCAGCATAACTACAGAGATAACTCAGGATAACCTAAACCATTCTAACTATAAGCTTTATAAAAAAGGAAGGTTTTAAGCCTAGTCTTAGTTACAGCATTGTCTCATAAAGTTCTACTGTAATGACATTTTCTTTCAGATTTTGGAACGTTGAGTAAAGTAAGTTCAAAGGTTATCAGAAAATGGTCAGATAGGACTGGGTTATGTGGGAGGACTAGTTCATCAAACTCAATGCCGTATGTCAGTACGACGTCTAAAGTGTGCCGACCAGAGTGAGTGGGTCCCTTCTTCTGAGTGTTGGGACGCACCCAGATTATCTGGCACACTAATATGATTCCTCTCGTTGCGCATTTAAGTATCATTTCTATAATGAGCTGAGCTGCTATGTGATGTGTGAAACATTTTCCATAATGTAGGTCGCCCCCCCCCCCCCCCCCCCCCCCCCACTACACCGCTGCCTGAAGTTGATCTCCTCCTCATTAATCGTCATTGTGTTGGTAAGCAGCTGAACATGTGACAGTGTGGCAGTATTTGACGTCTGCAGGTATTCGTTTTGCTCTTCGGGGAGGGTGTGTGTGTGAGGGTGTGTGTGTGAGGGTGTGTGTGTGAGGGTGTGTGTGTGAGGGTTTGCTTCTCCATAAAGGCAGTCAGGTGAGTTTACACCAACACTTCACTATTCAGTCAGCAGAACTCGTTCAGCATTCAGCGTCAGAAACACCATGAAGGTCAAAGTGTCTCCCTGCAGAGTCCTGCTGCTGCTGCTGGTCTTCACGGCTACAGGTGAGTCTCATTTTCTACCTGGATCCTGGTTTAAGGCAGAAATCTGCAAACCTGAACAACTTCCTGACTGATTGTACTCTAGTCAGGGTCAGAGGAAAACTGGGAGGTCCTGCTTCTTGCTCAGGCTGGTTCTGATAACGTCTTTCTGGGTTATTACAACATTTTTATGTTTTAATCACAGCAGTGTTTGTCTGCTGATTGTCTAAAAGGTTTCCCGACGTGGTTGATTGATTTTCTACCTGTCTTCCTTTAATATGAACTCCACTAATATGAGGAACCAGAACAGTTTGTTTCTTCTCGCCAGGATCTCCTACACGTTTTGACTTTTAGTTATTTTACTTATTAATTTTTCCTGATTATTTTAGATTATCTCTTGGTCTTGGTACTTCGGTTATGTTTGACTTCAGGATTTTAGGGTTATGATTTTGGCTCGATCTCCCTTCCAGATTCTCATTTCTTGTCCTCAGATATTTTCTTGCTTTGTCTCACTGTTTTTATGTTTAATCTATTATTTGTGTTTCTTTATTCCATCTATTCTCCCTTGTTAGTTCTGTTTTTCTTCATTTCTCTTATCAGATGCTTTTCATATCTATTTTTCTTTCTAGTATTATTTCCTTTAGTTTCCTCCTTTTTCCTGGTAAACTTTTGAGCTTCTCTTAGGTTATTTGATTCTAATAGTCTTAGATATCTTATCTATATTACTTCTAAATTAGTGCTTATTCTTCTTATTCAGGATTATTCCTGTCTAGTCTTTCCTTCTTTTATTCCTTTGTTTTCTCTTGTTTTTCTCCCATTCTGCCCAGCTACAGATTATCTCCACCTTTTCTCTCACTTTTACCTGGAACTGCTTCTCTCTAATTAGTCTTCTCTCTGTCTGTTCTCTCCAGTCTATTTTAGATCTCTGGTCACTTCTGTTCTCTGCTGATTCTTCATCGTCTCTTTTCACCGTTTATCCTCATTAAAATCTGATCATCACAATCTGTGCTCTGTATCTGGGTCCTCTATTCATAGAGGATTTTCTGGTTTGGAGGAAAAACTGATGCAATGAGCAGATTGTTGGAAGGTTGAATCACCCTGTTGCTGTTTAACTGGTTTAACCCAGATTCTTATGGAAAACACTGAAACAGGCCTGAATGTTTGGCTTTATTTGTCCCAGAAGTCGAAACTGGACCATCTAGACGGCGTTCCTGTTGCAGGCTGGGAAACCGGAGAAGGTTTTTAGACCATAGCTGATAAACACAGCGAGGGCTGGGCAAGATATCGATTATGTACCATTTTATGTTCATGAAAATTTAATTTATTGAAAAATCAGGGAGCAAACGGAGCAGTGCAGTCTTAGGTTTCCACAGTTTAAACCGGTGTGAGCCCAGCCAGGCCTCCATCTTGGTTTATAACACCTTTTTATTTGGACTTTGAACTCGGGTCAACTCCAAGGAGATATGGTTGAAATGATAAGAAAGTTTAAAAGGTGCGATATGTAACGTTTTACAGTGCAATAATCCCAGAACAGACTAAGGCTTTAATCACGTTGGAAGGACGGTCACACTGGAACAGATTTCCTCCTCAATCAGCCGGATGGTTGATCGTTTTTATCATTTTAAAAAGCCTCAGAGCGACGCAGTCATTGTTTCCAGTCTGTCCCGCCTCCTTACTTCCTGTTTCCAGAGCCAATCACAGGGCAGTCTGCCATATTACCAAATCTTTAACAAAAACACTGAACCTCTATTTCTAATTCAACACTGACCAGCTAGAAGCTAACGCTGAGCTAACAATGCCAGCAGTAAAATAGAAAAAACTAGTCGGCTCTAAAAGTATCTCAGTCTGCTTTATTTAAATACCAAGAACTCGATTGCTGCAGTAAAATTTATGTATCTACTTATCAGCTTTTATGGTGACCTGGTGATAACTGGTGGCCTGAGGACTGTAGCATCCTGGGAAACAGGCTAAAGGCTCTGGATAGCATCTGTGGCTCTGCTTTGGACTCCTTATCTTCTTATATAGGCCAACAGGAAAATTATTTCTCAGGGACAACATGGGGTTCCACCAGGATCAGTTCTGGGCCCATTATGACAAACCCAAATCAGAAAAAGTTCAGACCATAGGGAAAACATCGATTTACATAAATAAAATAATTTCAATTAAAACACAGTTTTAATATCGATGTGTAAAGAAGGAATTTGATCATTTCAACCCATTTTCAATCAAGCAGCTATTTTAAATATAATATTACTTACCAAAAACAGGGACTAGAGACTTTATGGACGGTTTGTTGGTCCAATCAATACCACAGCAGCCATCTTGGTCCAGTAAGAACACGATAAACATCGCGGATGCAACAGATGGTTGAGTTTAGAGAAACAAAGTCGTTGGTCAACAGGAAGTTTTTCACCAGAACAGAAATCACGTGGTGTTCCCCAGAGCTCTATCCTGGTTCCTCTTTTATTTAATATCTACATGTTCCCAATAACCCAGATTATAACAACTAATAAGATCAGTTACAATTACTATGCTGATGATACTCAGCTGTACATTATAATGGTAAATGGCCAGACTTTAGAAAGACCTGGAAACAGCCTTTCATTTCCACAGATAATCATTCTCTCATGGTAATAACTGATACAGTGCAGAGAGATCCGTTATTAACGGGCTGAACAGAACAAGCTTCACTTCCTCTCTGCTGTAGCAGACCGGATCTAGAAGAAGCCGTGGTCCAGAACCATCGGGCCCGGGGAGAGAAGCCAGAGTGGGAACCGGACCGGGGGAAGGTCTGGAGAACGGCTCATCTCTGCTGATGTTTGCTAATCGTTGTTTAAAACAGCTGACGACTTCTGGGTGGACCGGATTCAAAGAGCGAAGGTTAAAGGTTAATGTCAGGGATCATTCTTAGCATAGCTGAAGGTTTTCTTGTCAGGCTGCTGAGGCGTGAAGCCAGGCTGGCTTTAGCCTCATTCAGAGTTCCTGACCGTCTGTAGATGGTTGTAGAAGGAATCAGGCCGTCGCTGGGAACCTCGGAGTCTGTGGTTCTGTTAAATCACAGACCAGGAACTGTTTTCTTTGAGGTCTTGGCTCCACTCTGGTTGTTCCTCCAGGAAGTTCTTCATTCCTGGAGAAAAACATCTCAGGCTCTGTCTGAGGAACCTTTTCTGTTGCTTATCCAAGGTTTATGCAAAGTCTTGATAAAATCTCTACTAGGCCCAGATTTTCCATATTCGATATTCGTGCTTATAAGTTTCTACGTTTATCTTCTACAGGTTAAATCACTGTTACACGAAGAGATTAACCTTCTGCTCAGAAGGCGTCTGCTCCTTCAACCTTTAGGGCTTTCTTTAGGGAAACCAAACCAGACTTGTTACTGGAGCTGGTTACTGGGTAAGCTGGTTTGGCCAATAGATGGACGGCGTTCTCGTAACCAGCTCCTTCATGGAAACTTCACATGTTGGAGGTTTGGCTGGAAAACAGGGATTTTAATGGTTGCTTTAACCCATCAGCTACAAAAGCAAGAACCAATCATGTTAGCAGAGACAAACACACCTCTGTTAATACTTTTATTTATTATAAGGTCTCACATTTCAATCCTAAGCATCTTAAAAAGTTTCATATTAAACAGAAATCCTGTTTCTGATGTTTTTCACCAACGTTTCCAGAGAGAACTGAAACTTTCTTTAGACTCGTTTTTCTGGATGACCAGCTGCCTTCACATGTTTTCTATTAATCCTCCAACATTTCCAGAACCTCTGATCCGCTTTATGTTGGTGTTTAAAGTTCTTCATCAATAAAACGATGCAGTAATAAAAAAAAACTTCAGTAAAGAGTTTCTAATGGATCTTTGTGTTCAGAAACGGGCCGACCCTTCATGTTTTCTCCTTTACTTACTCAGTAAACAGAGAGGAAAGAAACACCAGAAAAGTTTTAATAAAAATGTTTCATCAACTGATCCCAGACCTTCTGAGTCGTATTTCTGCAGCCATGATCTCTGACGTCTGATTGACTCTCTGGTTAAACTGTGATTTCAGCCCCAGATGAAGGGATGAGTGACTGCTGGTGGTTCTGGTTCCTGGAACCTCTCTGGTTCTTTCACGGTGCAGCTGACGTAAAGTTGATTCTCTGAAGTCTCTTTTCAAAGACGGTTTCGATGTGTTTGTTCCAAGAAAAAAACGCCTTAAAACAATCGACTGATATGAATCTGACTCAGTAACGTGAATCTGTTTTGTCTTTTTATCAAACAAAGAAAAGGGGACGGTGTGTCCTTCTCCGGAAAACCAGTACAGCCAGTTAAACTCTGTGATTCAGAAACCAGCATAAATACCGTCCAGTTTCACTCAGCAGAGTCCAAACTTTAAACTTAGGTTATTTAATTCAGCAGCGATTTAAACTCTGACCTTTAACCTGTAAGAAAGATTTGATTTTTTTCTTGATTTTTCTGATTATTGTTCATGTTCAAACCACAAATATTGAAATAAATAATGTATTCCATCTGCTTCTCTCTAAGTTTCTGGTTTATTTATAAAAGATAAACATTCATAATCAACTTCATAATCAACTTCATCCAGTTATGATTAATCGGTTCTGATTTATCTGATGCATTTTAATGTGTTAAAATTAATTTCACTGGTCAGACTGGAATCCAGTTAAAAGAGCCTGAATGTGTCCAGTTTGGTCTGGTGTTTTATTACTGATTCATGTTTAGGTTAATCATAATTTAGCTTAATATAATTCTTCATTATTTATTCAGAAAATGAAACAAAATAATGAAATTATAACGGAGGTTGAGTTATTATCCAGACTGTGTTATCAGAACCAACCTGACTGGTAAGTTAACATGATGTCACCTCCATGATGATTTCACAACTCTATGGTTTTCCCCAGTGAACACAAACATTTATTACAGATATTTCCTGCTTTGTTCTTCCTGATGCTAAAAATTCCTGCAGCGAGGTGTAACCTGGAGGCATAACGTTCTGGGAGGACAAACCGGTCGGGTCAGAACCGTCTCTAAACTGTCTTCTCTTTCTCCCACAGGAAGTGACGCACAGCTTAGTGGTGAGTTTTCATCTCATTCTTTTTATCATTATATTTTACCTCCAAATCTCTCACTGTTACCTTTCATATTAAAAACTGAACCCTAAAAAGAATCCAGATTCCCTCTCAGAACCTCCATGATTGTTATTCAGCCTCCCCAAAAAGAAACTCACTGACGGTTCATCTAATAAACTGATCAGTTCTAAATTAAACTACGTGGAACACATATAGACAACTGGGTAAAAAACTATTTAACTCATAGCATTTACTAAAAGCTCAACTTTGGCTATATTCGGTTTATTTATATTGTACCAAATCACAACACGTCATCTAACAGGACTTTACTGGAAAAGTCATTTCCATTAATCCTTCACTTCCTTATTCCAACCAGTTTAACAGTTTTCTGTCTAAGGAATCCCAGCAGATTAATTGGCAGCGTTCACTCAACATGTAGCCTCAGTAGACAGTTGCCTGTGTTGTGTCGTTGGCTTCTCAATAATCCCTCATACTGAGCAAGCATGCAGCAACAGTGGAGACGAAAAACTCCCCTTTAACAGGAAGAGACCTCCAGCAGAACCAGAACCAGAAACTGGCTGAGTTCAAGTAGCCATCTGGGGGTCGTGGCAGATGGCAGCCACAACAGGCCCAAATTAGTTACTTTACTGTTATTTTTTAATTTTTTATTATTAAACCTATTTAACCAGGAAAGTCCCATTCAGATTAAAAAACCTCTTTTTCAAGGGAGTCCTGACCAAGAGGCAGCAAGTGAGTTACAAATTATTATCAAAAGATCTCCGGAGAGGAAGAATTTACGGTGAATGTCAATGCAGCAATAAAACATATTTTCTGATCCCATTTTAAATGCTCCGTGGATCGAACATGTGATGTCTGTGAATTTTAAAGACACATTTGATACAGAGAAAACATTTTTGACCAATGGAAAAAGTTACTTTAGGTTTTGTGTAAAAACACTTAGTGGACTAGAACAGGAGAAGAAGGAGAGCGAGGGTCGTAGCCTCCAGGATGAAGAAAGGAGCATTAAACACGTAGAAAACCTCTATAAATCTGACCATGTAGAAAGTAGCAGCTATGTTGGGGATAAAGCAGTCGGTGGAGTGAGAGCCAGCATGGAGGAGAAGCTCTACAAGATCTAGGTGAAGGTTTTACCTGCTATAGCTAGTGCTAGCTATAGCTAATGCTAGCTCCTGTTAGCAAAATGGTGTCATATATGCAACTTCTGATTTGTAGGTATTTTAAATGCGAATTTTTACAATCAAATCAATGGACATACACAGTAGAAATGTACATCATTAGTCATTTAGATCAAAATACAACATATGTGTGATTCAGGACGTAAGACAAAGCGGACCAGAAAAAAACTTTTATGGCTTCATTGACTTCCATTCATTAGTTTTTCGGTTTGGGGACACATGGGCCGACAGGAAGGGGAGGAGCTTTAGATTCCCTACAGAAAGGGGAGGAGCCTTAGGTCGGGAACATACTTGCTATTAATCACGCATATGCATGTTTATAATGGCTGCCTTGCGTAGCCTGTTTGTTTGAAGAGTCGTTTGCATGCGTCCTTTGAAATTAACACGTCGCGTCCAAATGTGGTAATATGAGCGTTACTGCTAGAGTGATGTAGAGCGCTTATTGACCAGCTGTACATACATGGAGTCGATGGTGGCAAATGAGAAGCAAGAATAGCCTTAAATATGGCCTAACACACCTTCTTTGACACTGCTGCTGTCTTTTTATGTCGTAATCTGAAGATTAACCATCTGATTATCTTTTCTGTGGTCACCATGTTGGTTTTGTCTCTACATTACAAATCTGCCAATTTATTCGGTGTGACCGCTGTACTCTGCCACCTAATGGAACTCTCCAGTAGTACGTGCAGTATGCAAGCAAGTACGTCCCAGAGATGCAGCTTGCTGCTTGTGTCAATGTGAGGTTACGCGAGGTTAAAAAGCAAGGCTGTGTCCGCAACAGATCACAGGTTCTGTGTTGTATGAGGCTCAATAAGAGTCCTCTAGCATAAGCTGTGTAACTGGATTTAATCAACCTCCAAGCCACCGTGCCCCGATTTTCACTCGGCAAAGAGGTAATAATTTCTCCTAAGAGGAGTTGACTTTTTACTTTATTTCCCAAAGCCGAAATTGGCCGTGTAATGATGAAGAAACCATTACACTACCATACGAGCTCGTTTACGAGCGATGCTTTACAAATAAATATTAAAATACACGTCTAAGCCAACAATAAACGGCAAAAAACACAACCGCTTTAAGTTTTTAAATTATGATCCGCCAGGTTTTAATATACTTACATCTAAAACTGTGCTCCCGTTCAGCCCGCAATGAATCTTGGGATATGTAGAACAGCGAAGGATACACCGCAACGGTCCTTCAAATCGGGGGAAAGTCGGCCGGATTCGTCGGCCGCATTTGAAGCAGTCTTTGAATTTGGACAGTCCTAGTCGCGGCGCTGTGACGTAACCGGACGACAAATCCGGCCTTCGAAGGATCCAGCCACTGGATTCGGACTCAGCCCCTGTTCCTGGCCTTAGGCTCACTGTCTGTTGGCTTTAGGCTATCAACGACATAGAGCACACCTTAGCGTGACCATTTGGGGAGTTGAAACAGATCAACATCCTCCAGGATGAAGCAATTGAAAAGGACAAATAATCTCCCTTATCAGAGCTGGGGAGGATAAGTGGGGAAAAAAGGATGGGAAGGAGTGACAGAGAAGACTATCATGGGTTCTGAGTAGGGATGAAGCGCTATGAGGTGTTTCTCCACTGGTTGTTTCGCTCAGAAGGTCCACTTGATGACTGGAGATGTCCAGTTTAGCGCCAGTAGGTGCAAGTTGTATTCATTCTTTCTAAACCTGTTGAATCCTGATGAACATGTTCCTGCAGACTGCGGCACCGCTCCTCTCAACACCAGGAGTGACACCCGGATCGTTGGAGGCCAGGATGCAGACGCTGGGGCATGGCCCTGGCAGGCCAGGCTTCTGATCAGTAATGGACTGTGTGGAGGGTCCCTCATCAACAATCAATGGGTTCTCACTGCTGCTCATTGTTTTCCTAATAGGTGAGCTCTGATCATGTGACAGAATATCACTTCTTGTTCAGAACCACAGAAAGTCACTGTCATCCGTAAACTCTTTATCATCTGTTTTTTCTCAGTCCCAGTGCATCATCTGTGACTGTTTACCTCGGTCTTGAGACTACGACCCCTGATGCTAACTCAAAGAGACGTGGAGCAACCCGGTACATCCTTCATCCAAACTATGACTCCACAACAAATGACAATGACATGGCCCTGGTGCAGCTGGACTCTACTGTAGAATTCACCAACTACATCCGACCCGTATGTCTGGCTGCATCTGGCAGCGTCTTCCCAGCCGGACAGGACTCCTGGGTCACAGGCTGGGGAACCCTCGTATCCGACGGTGGTGAGGATTCATTTTGTGATGATTTGGTTAGGGTTAACGTGTTCCTGGGATGCTACCTTGCTGTGGTGGAGGGATTTGAGTGTATCAGCGGTCCTAGGAACCTAGCTGCAGGATCACACATGAAATAAGGTCACACATGAAAAACAGGTGCTAGGTGAGGGATTTGACAAAGTGCAACCCAAAGATCCCTGATGAACATGTAAGGGATAATGCCCGACGAGGTGTACATTATCAGAAAATAATGGACTTCGCGGAAGCAACCATCCGACGGAAGTCCACTATTTTCTGATAATGTACACCTCGAAGGGCATTATTCTTCTTATACCATGGTCACTTACGAAAGAAGGACATACTTAATCAATTAATAATACTTTCATGTATTTTACAGTTAAAATCGCGAGGTTTTTTATATAAGTCGAGCGCACTATTTAATATCTCCTGTAGACAGGTGTTGCCAAGCAATGTAGCCAGAGCGAGCCGACCGCAGCGATTTATCAGTGAGGGGAAGTGAGATGATTGCTTTACGTTACGTTACGTGATACAAAATATAATTTCAGAAGGCCAGTACATTACTTACTGCTTGTGTCCAGAGGAGGATGAAAATAACGTTGAGACTCCGTTGCCACTTGAGCCAGCGCAATAATTTAGAACTGTCATCAGGCAATTTGACGGGACGCCTTTCCTAGGTGTACATTATCACTTTTTAATGTACAACCTCCAGCCAATCAGAATCGAGTATTCACTCATACCATGGTATAAGACAACATAAGGGCTCAGAGTTCCTTCGCCCGCACATGGGTCCCCACACTGGAGATAGCCCTGGAGGTGGAACACGTTGATGAGTGCCTGGTGGCAGCATGGCCCCACTTCCCAATGGCTCATCACCTTGGGAGGGGTTGTATCGGTGTAGATCAGACTATCCATCCTTCTTGGAGTCGTCGGAGGCGGTGCTGGAGAGCGCTCCTTCTGGGGACTCCCTCATTCTGCCGGGGACTTCGACGCTTAGGTGGGCAATGACAGTGAGACCTGGATAGGCGTGATTTGGTGGAAGAGCCCCCCGATCTGAACCAGAGCGGTGTTTTGTGACTTCTCTGCTCATCATGGATTGTCCATAACGAACATCATGTTCAAACATCAGGATGTTCATGTGCACACTTGGCACCAGGACACTTTAGCCTGGTTTGGCTTAACCTGGTTGTTTCATCTGACCTGCAGCCGATTGTTTTGGAAACTAGGGTGAAGAGAGGGGCGGAGCTATCCACTGACCACTACCTGGTGGTGAGTCGGCTCTGATGGTGGGGAAGGACGCAGGACAGGCCTGGCAGACCCAAACGTGCTGTGAGAGACGTTGTTGGTCAGTGGATGGAATACTTTAAAGACCTCCTCAATCCCACCACCACGCCTTCCTGTTTGGAAGCAGAGTCTGGGGACTTTGAACGGACGCTCCAATCTCTGGTACTGAGGTCACAGCTGTTGTTAAAAAGCTCCTTGGTGGCAGGGCTCCAGGGGTGCTTTAAAAAGGGGGACCACAGAGTGTGTTCCAACTATAGGGGGATAGGGAGTTCACCCAACCGGTCTACATATGTTTTGTGGACTTGGAGAAGGCGTTCGACCTTGTCCCTCGGGGTGACCTGTGGGGGGGGGGGGGACTCCGGGAGTATGGGGTACCAGGCCCTTTGATACGGGCTGTTAGGTCCCTGTATGACCGGTGTGAGAATTTGGTTCGCATTGCCGGCAGTAAGTCGGACTCGTTTCCAGTGAGAGTTGGACTCCACCAAGGTTGCCCTTTGTCACCGATTCTGTTCATAACATTTGTGGACAGGATTTCTAGGCGCAGCCAAGGTGTTGAGGGGATCTGTCTTGGTGGCCTCAGGATCGGGTCTCTGCTTTTCACAGATAATGTGGTCCTGTTGGCTTCATCTGATCGTGATCTACAGCTCTCGTTGGAGCGGTTCGCAGCCGAGTGTGAAGCGGCCGGGATGAGGATCAGCACCTCCAAATCCGAGACCATGGTCTTGAGCCGGAAAAGGGTAGAGTGCCTTATCCGGGTCGGGGATGAGGTCCTTCCTCAAGTGGGGGAGTTTAGGTATCTGGGGGTCTTGTTCACGAATGAGGGAAAAATGAAGCAGGAGATCGATGTACAGATTGGTAAGGCGTCTGCAGTTATGCGGGCGCTGTACCGGTCTGTCGTGGTGAAGAGAGAGCTGAGCCGAAAGGCAAAGCTCTCAATTTACCGGTCGATCTACGTTCCTACCCTCATCTATGGTCATGAACTCTGGGTGGTGACAGAAAGAACGAGATCACGGATACAGGCGGCTGAAATGAGTTTCCTCCGTAGGGTGGCTGGGCTCTCCCTGAAATCTAGTTTATACTTAATCGTCTACATCGAAACGGATTGACTCAGCAACATTATCTGTCGACGCAAGGCCTCTCCGAAATCTACGCAACGACAGACCAAGTCGAGCCCAATTTTCTAACTATCCGTCTTCGTCAACAGAGAGAGTACACATGTGATTGGTCGGTTCAGCAACAGCCAGAGATCGTTTCACCAAAACTGGGCTCTATAGTCGCTGTAATCAGAAGTTAACGCAGCGATTGGCCACTATATGCTTTATATTTAAAGGATAATTAATCTGATCTGGCCTTTTGGTGATTTTTGAGGAGGTGTAGGGAAACAATAAAACAGACACTGGTTTTGTTTCCATGTGTTTCTAGAGGATTCTATGAGCTGCACTTCTAGTAAAAAGCTTCACAGATTAATCATAATTTGCTCTCTGTCGTCCATTCCTCTTTGAGGGGGGAATGTGTTCACAAGCTGAAGAAAAGAAATTCTTGTTTACCAGAAACTACACTGCATCTGTAGACAGACCCACCATAAGAAGTTAGCGCCCCCTGCTATCCTGGTGGGGAACTGCTTTGCAACACTGAAAAATCGAGGTAGAACTATAAACAAAAAGATCAATACATCTGAGTCTGGGTGCAAACTTGCTGAATGAGAAGTAGAAACTAGGCTTTAGAGACAGGGTGAGAAGCTCAGTCATCTAGGAGGGGCTCAGAGTTGAGCCGCTGCAGGTTTTTCCAGTCAGATGAAAACCCTGCAGGCCTTAACTTGTCCTCTGTTTCATGAAGTGCTGACAGACAGCAACCACTCCCTTTTCACTAGGGCACCATGTGGCTGGAGAGTTCCTCTGACTTGTCACTGCATACTGAAACTGTGATGAATCAGGTTTTATTGACAGGTCTGTTTTCTATCTCTTTCCGTTCATAAGCTATCGCTAATACGCTCCAGGAGGTAGATGTTCCCATCGTGTCCAACGATGAGTGCAGATCAACTTACAGCATTTTAACTGACAACATGATCTGTGCTGGTCTGTCCGAAGGAGGGAAGGATTCCTGTCAGGTGAGCTTCCTCCTTTCTGGGCTTCTTTAGGGTAAATGCAGCGACTTACAAAGTTACAGCCAAAAGCAAAGTTTGGGTTATTTAGCCTGACGAGGAAGAGGGAAAAAAATGGACGTTAATTGTCCATAGAATTTGTGTCCATATTATTTATTCACTTATAAATGTCACACTTTCAACACCATTTCAAGCTAAATATTTAGTTTAAAAATAAAATTGTGGCTTCAAACTAACTATGTTGCTAGCAAGCTGAATGGGTGATTAAATATTTACCATAAAAGTTAAATATTTAGCTCACAGGTAAATATTAACATAACTTTTAATATAGCTAATACAAAAATCCAACTGCGCCTTTTAGATAGACAGAGCTGACTTTGAGAAAGTGATTGATAGCTGCAATGTATTATCTTTAAACGTGTCACTAGTGTTGCATTTCATTAATGATTTTATTTTATGTAAGTGATTGAAAATAGCTGTAATGTGTTTTTTTGAGTGTATCATGTTTGTGTCTAATGTTGTATTTTACACCTTTTTTGATGTTCTCTCCTAATATTTAAGGTAGTGATGCATCTGGTTACTGGCCCTATTTTAGATATGATGAATCCATCTTTCATAAATGGGAGATCTTAATCCTCATAAACTGGAATCTGTCCAACAGATTCCAGTTTGTTCATGTCAATGATAAATCATCTTCACACTACTTGTGGAGTACCACAGGGTTCTGTGCTTGGACCGATTCTCTTTATTATATATATGCTTCCTATTGGTAAAATAATTAGACAACATGGAATAAATTTCCACAGTTATGCTGATGATACACAATTATATTTATCCATAAAACCTGATGAAACCAATCAGTTAGGTAGATTACAAGCATGTCTGGAAGACATAAAAGTTGTTGTCTTTGGACCAGAACCTTAAAAAGGAAACTGCTAAATCAATCACTTCATCTGGATGGTATTAATTTGGCCTCTGGTAATAATGTAAAGAACTAATAATGTAAAGAACCTCTCAAAGCACCTTGTTTCTGGCACTGTGCTGTACTTATAAAGCTTTCTTGCCTTAAACTGAAGGTCTGATGGACATGCAGGGGAACGTCTTTGATAACCTGGGGAGGTACTAGTGCTGTCCTGATGGTGGCGCTGTGACAGTTGGATGGTTTCTGATGTGTTAAACCCTTTCTGTTGTTTGCAGGGAGACTCCGGCGGACCCCTGGTCTCTAAAAACGGTTCGGTGTGGGTCCAGGGGGGGGTGGTGAGCTTTGGGAGAGGCTGCGCCGAGCCCGGCATCCCAGGGGTTTACGCCCGGGTGTCCGAATACCAGGCCTGGATCAACAGCTTTATCACAGAGAACAGGCCAGGATTCGTCAACTTCCAGGGTACCAGCTCAGGAACAGCTCTCTTTGTGTCCCTGTCCCTTCCCCTGCTGCTGTCCGTCCCCACGGTCTTCTTCTCTCTCTTTGTCCTCTCCTGAGACGTTTGGTGAAGCCGCCGCTCATTGAGTTCCTCAGAAAATGTCTACAAATATCTATCCACAAGTTATTCTTCACAATGTTCTTACAAATACTATATATATATAAATGTTGTATTGATTTATTTTGGGGATTAAATCAATAAAATAAATTTGCAACAATTACTTTTTTCTTAAAGTTTAACCAAAATAAAGTAATCACCTATTAAAATGAAGTTTTGTTTAACTCCTACCTTCTATCATTATAACCATAAAACTATTAGTAAAACTAGTTTCACCAAAAATATTTAAACAACTAAAATAATCAACTGTCCTTTATCCTGAGGACAGACATTTAATTTAGAGACAGAACAATGAGATTTTATTAAAGTTTTAAGGTTAACAAGTTATTAAATGTGATTATGTTTAGGGATGCACTGATACTGATATCGCTCTTATGTAACATGAACCGATACTTAAAATGTGGAAACTGCAAAAATTTCACAGAAAATGTTTACAATTTGTTGTAACAAGTGGAGAAGAAATTAAAGTGTGTCTTCCGAATTATTGCATTTTTGTGTGTGGTAGAAGTATCAGTATTGGTACTTAAATCCAAATATCGATACCGTATAGTTTAAAAAAAAATTGTTGCATCCCAAATATTTTTTTTTCCACTTTCTGGACTCAATATTGTGGTTTTTCCTTTTTTTGTGTGAAATGTGATAATTTTCCATGTTTAATGTAGTCGTTTGACAACGTTTTTTGTGTGTTTGACTTTATGAAATATTTAAGGATTTTATTTTTCTGTTTGTTTTGGACTTGTTCATGTTTACTGTCACTGGATGAAAAATCTTTTATGTGGGTTTACAAAAAGGTATAAACTCAGGGATCAAACCAACAAACACCTCATGTTTTTTCTTATGCATGGACTATATGAAGTACATTTATTATGTAAATATGATTTTCTGTTGGAATTTTCTGGAAATCACGAAACCTAAGGAATCTTAATAAAGGAAATAAAAATAGAAAACAAGTTCTCTCCCTTCTTTCTGCAGTCTATAATAATCGTTGGATATTTTGGTTCTGATCAGTTCCTTTTTCTTTGCTTTGGACTAAATGTGTTGCCATATCTGTTCATATCTCTGTGGTAATTAATGGCACTAATGTGTTGCCACATTCAGTTTTTATTTCTATCTTTGTTGTTTTGTTTCTTGTACAGCTGAATGTATTTCTTAGTTCATCTCGCTCTGTGTTTATTCGTCTCCTATGCTGCTAAACCACTGTAACTCACTTTATTGATTTTATAGACAATTTGATCATTTTCTGGGGCAGAACTCACCTTTTTGGGGTGGTTGGACTCTTTCTTAACAGACAGGGCATCAGCATGCTGGGAATGACCTTGGTATGCCCCCCCGCCACATCCTTATGTGCAGCTAGTCCCTGCTCCTAACCATAACTCACATATCAGACTTACAGTAGATCCCCACTTGTTTTTTAGCCGTTTTATGGATCTTTAGGGTCACCCAGGGCAAACTGATCCTCTCTGGTTTGGGAAGGAGCCGGAGCTGGTGTATTGGGTTAAGAGGTTCCGACTGGACATCATCGGACTCGCTTCCTCCGCCCGAGGATTTGGACTCCTGCTGAGAGGCGCAGAGCTGGGGTGGGCATACTTGTTGCCCCCCATCTGGGCGCCGGTATGTTGGGTTTGGGGGTTTACCTGGTGAGCATAGCCAAGTTTATGCTTATCCGTTTTGACGGAGACGGATTGACGCAATGCAACATGGTTAATGCAACGTTTGGCCACTACATGCTTTATATTGAAAGGATAATTTATCTAATCTGATCTTTTGGCGATTTTGAACACAAGGAGGCGTAAAGAAACAATAAAACAGCCTGTTGTGTTTGTTTCCATGTGTTTTTAGAGGATTCTTTGAGCTTTTGGTAAAACGCTTTACAGCCTAATTAGAATGTAGTTTCTGTCGTTCATTGCTGCTTGTGGAGGAAACATGTTCACAATCAATCAAACTGATTCAAACCAAACAAATGAACTCTAAAAAACGTAGGTCTCGTTTTGAATGAAACAAACTGCTGCGGTTTAATAACTAATGTGAATGTCAGGAGGAACAGGACCGCAACAAAACCAGGAAGCTGAATGTTGTGCAGGGCATCCTGGGTAAATACAATCTAAAAAACACTCGTGCTGGATGGATTGATGCTGGGTCTCTGTATAATGAGGCTATCTGTGAAGCTGCATGAGTCCTTAATCATTCTACGCTGCATCATGTGAAGCCGACTCAGCCGTCTGGTGTAAAAAACACACTTCTCCTTCGTTCTTTAGCAGCAGTATCTATCTGGGACAATTACCAAACACAACAGAGCCATCCTAAAACAGCTACAGTCTGCTGCTCCTCCATGTCTGTTTACATTTCCGTGTCCCCCATCGCACCAAGAACTACAGCGCCTCCACAGGCGGAGAGGGGAAATTGTTTCAAAGAAGCTTAGGTTTGTTTAGCAATGAGTGGTGTGAATGTGAACCCTAGCAGCTATCTATCCTTAATGCTGCTCCTGTATGTGTCTGAACATGGGGGTTTGATGGGGGTATGAATGTGAACATGATGAAATCTGGATTTAAATATGTTTGACCTGATTAGCTTCTTCTTGGATTCATCTGTTCCTTTTCCTGTTTTTATTCGCCTTCTTTTTAAAATGCAACAACCAAAAACAACCTTTGCTGTTTGTTGCGGCACTGATAGAACCAAGAGTTCTTCTCTGGTTTCCAATGGATCAACGTTCTGGTAGAACAAGTCCAAGGGTCGCATTTACAAAGACAAAATGCACAAAACTATGTAAACAACTTTTTAATCCAAGTTTGGGATTTATAGAAAGAGATGTAGCATAGAATCCTCACTAAAACCGTACTTAAGCTCAGAAACTGTTTTTAACTAACGCCTAGTTAGTTTCTGATCTATCAAACTTGGAGTAGCACAGATGGACGTAATTTCTTCTATAAATCAGACTCTTGGTAGAAATGTGCTCATCTGTTTATGGATCATATCCGCCTCCTACACGGCCACTTTCTGCTATAAACGGTCAATGCAAAGCGTCTAGAGAATATTCTGCATCCACTTAAGACGGGTAACCATGGCAACCAAGAGGTGAAGAAAGACACATCTGCAGGCATAGAAAACTGTTTTACTTCAATCCATCAATGTTGATCTATATAGGCATGTGTATATATATATATCTTTGGTGGTATATATATTTTTAATCAGATTCTCATTTTTATTCTCTGTTCCTTTAGACGGGACGGGGAGAATTTTCTGTGTTGGGTGTGTTTGTCTCTGTGTGCAATGCTCTACAAGTGTGAAAATGTGGCTTAAATTCATAATTTTGGTATCTGTCCTACTGCGCTGTCTGTGTCCTCCGTAAACAAAAAGATCCTTAGTGAGCTTAAAGTTATTCACATTTTCAGCCCACAGTTTTTTCTATGAATCCCAAACTTTACGTATAAAGTTGTTTACGTAGTTTTCCGACCCAGTTTTGTGCATAAGCAGCTTTATAAATGAGACCTCTGGGCTTTAGATTCTAGGTTCTCAGGCCACTCTGCTTTCCATCAACAGCTTTCTAGCAGGAATCGGTCATATTTACAGGATTATTACAGGATAATTTCAGGATTATTACAGGATATTTACAGGATATTTACAGGATTATTACAGGATATTTACAGGATTATTGCAGGATATTTACAGGATTATTGCAGGATTGTTACAGGATATTTACAGGATTGTTACAGGATATTTACAGGATTATTACAGGATATTTACAGGATTATTACAGGATATTTACAGGATTATTACAGGATTGTTACAGGATATTTACAGGATTATTACAGGATATTTACAGGATTATTACAGGATTATTACAGGATATTTACAGGATTATTACAGGATTGTTACAGGATATTTACAGGATTATTACAGGATTATTACAGGATTGTTACAGGATATTTACAGGATTATTACAGGATATTTACGTTAATTACAGGATATTTACAGGATTATTACAGGATATTTACAGGATTATTACAGGATTGTTACAGGATATTTACAGGATTATTACAGGATATTTACAGGATTATTGCAGGATATTTACAGGATTATTGCAGGATTGTTACAGGATATTTACAGGATTATTACAGGATATTTACAGGATTATTACAGGATATTTACCGGTTATTTCAGGATGTTACAGGATAATTACAGGATTATTAAGGATATTTAGGATTATTACAGGATATTTACAGGATTATTGCAGATTGTTACAGGATATTTACAGGATTATTACAGGATTGTTACAGGATATTTTACAGGATTATTACAGGATATTTACAGTATAATTACAGGATTATTACGGATTATCAGGATTGTTACAGGATATTTACAGGATTATTACAGGATATTTACAGGATTATTACAGGATATTTACAGGATTAATTACAGGATAATTACAGGATTATTACAGGATATTTACAGGATTATTACAGGATATTTACAGGATTATTACAGGATAGTTACAGGATATTTACAGGATTATTACAGGATTATTACAGGATATTTACAGGATTATTACAGGATTATTACAGGATATTTACAGGATTATTACAGGATAGTTACAGGATATTTACAGGATTATTACAGGATATTTACAGGATTATTACAGGATTATTACAGGATATTTACAGGATTATTACAGGATTATTACAGGATATTTACAGGATTATTACAGGATATTTACAGGATTATTACAGGATATTTACAGGATTATTGCAGGATTGTTACAGGATATTTACAGGATTATTACAGGATTGTTACAGGATATTTACAGGATTATTACAGGATATTTACAGTATAATTACAGGATAATTACAGGATTATTACAGGATTGTTACAGGATATTTACAGGATTATTACAGGATATTTACAGGTTTATTACAGGATATTTACAGTATAATTACAGGATAATTACAGGATTATTACAGGATTGTTACAGGATTATTACAGGATTATTACAGGATATTTACAGGATTATTGCAGGATTGTTACAGGATATTTACAGGATTATTACAGGATTGTTACAGGATATTTACAGGATTATTACAGGATATTTACAGGATTATTACAGGATATTTACAGGATTATTACAGGATTGTTACAGGATATTGTACAGGCTATCTGTGAAGCTGCATGAGTCCTTAATCATTCTACGCTGCATCATGTGAAGCCGACTCAGCCGTCTGGTGTAAAAAACACACTTCTCCTTCGTTCTTTAGCAGCAGTATCTATCTGGGACAATTACCAAACACAACAGAGCCATCCTAAAACAGCTACAGTCTGCTGCTCCTCCATGTCTGTTTACATTTCAGTGTCCCCCATCGCACCAAGAACTACAGCGCCTCCACAGGCGGAGAGGTGAAATTGTTTCAAAGAAGCTTAGGTTTGTTTGACAATGAGTGGTGTGAATGTGAACCCTAGCAGCTATCTATTCTTAATGTTGCTCCTGTATGTGTCTGAACATGGGGGTTTGATGGGGGTATGAATGTGAACATGATGAAATCTGGATTTAAATATGTTTGACCTGATTAGCTTCTTCTTGGATTCATCTGTTCCTTTTCCTGTTTTTATTCGCCTTCTTTTTAAAATGCAACAACCAAAAACAACCTTTGCTGTTTGTTGCGGCACTGATAGAACCAAGAGTTCTTCTCTGGTTTCCAATGGATCAACGTTCTGGTAGAACAAGTCCAAGGGTCGCATTTACAAAGACAAAATGCACAAAACTATGTAAACAACTTTTTAATCCAAGTTTGGGATTTATAGAAAGAGATGTAGCATAGAATCCTCACTAAAACCGTACTTAAGCTCAGAAACTGTTTTTAACTAACGCCTAGTTAGTTTCTGATCTATCAAACTTGGAGTAGCACAGATGGACGTAATTTCTTCTATAAATCAGACTCTTGGTAGAAATGTGCTCATCTGTTTATGGATCATATCCGCCTCCTACACGGCCACTTTCTGCTATAAACGGTCAATGCAAAGCGTCTAGAGAATATTCTGCATCCACTTAAGACGGGTAACCATGGCAACCAAGAGGTGAAGAAAGACACATCTGCAGGCATAGAAAACTGTTTTACTTCAATCCATCAATGTTGATCTATATAGGCATGTGTATATATATATATCTTTGGTGGTATATATATTTTTAATCAGATTCTCATTTTTATTCTCTGTTCCTTTAGACGGGACGGGGAGAATTTTCTGTGTTGGGTGTGTTTGTCTCTGTGTGCAATGCTCTACAAGTGTGAAAATGTGGCTTAAATTCATAATTTTGGTATCTGTCCTACTGCGCTGTCTGTGTCCTCCGTAAACAAAAAGATCCTTAGTGAGCTTAAAGTTATTCACATTTTCAGCCCACAGTTTTTTCTATGAATCCCAAACTTTACGTATAAAGTTGTTTACGTAGTTTTCCGACCCAGTTTTGTGCATAAGCAGCTTTATAAATGAGACCTCT